>JACEEZ010015588.1:517500-555000 GCA_016584305.1 Chionoecetes opilio | reverse complement strand
CACCCCCATGTCCCCCAGCCAACCCCATGTCCCCCAGCCACCCCCATGTCCCCCAGCCACCCCCATGTCCCCCAGCCAACCCCATGTCCCCCAGCCACCCCCATGTCCCCCAGCCACCCCCATGTCCCCCAGCCAACCCCATGTCCCCCCCCCAGCCACCCCCATGTCCCCCAGCCACCCCCATGTCCCCCAGCCAACCCCATGTCCCCCAGCCACCCCCATGTCCCCCAGCCACCCCCATGTCCCCCACCGTCCCCCCCCCATGTCCCCCAGCCACCCCATGTCCCCCAGCCACCCCCTGTCCCCCAGCCACCCCATGTCCCCCAGCCACCCCCATGTCCCCCAGCCAACCCCATGTCCCCAGCCACCCCCATGTCCCCCAGCCACCCCACATGTCCCCCAGCCACCCCATGTCCCCCCCCCCCCCAGCCACCCCCATGTCCCCCAGCCACCCATGTCCCCCAGCCACCCCCATGTCCCCCAGCCACCCCATGTCCCCCAGCCACCCACACCCCATGTCCCCCAGCCACCCCCATGTCCCCCAGCCACCCCCATGTCCCCCAGCCACCCCCATGTCCCCCCAGCCAACCCCATGTCCCCCAGCCACCCCCATGTCCCCCAGTCCAACCCCATGTCCCACAGCACCCATGTCCCCCAAGCCCACCCCCCATGTCCCCCAGCCACCCCCATGTCCCCGCAGCCCACCACCCATGTCCCCCAGCCACCCCCATGTCCCCCAGCCAACCCCCATGTCCCCCAGCCACCCCATGTCCCCAGCCACCCCCATGTCCCCCAGCCACCTCCCATGTCCCCCAGCCACCCCATGTCCCCCAGCCACCCCCATGTCCCCCAGCCACCCCCATGTCCCCCAGCCACCCCCCATGTCCCCCAGCCACCCCCCATGTCCCCCAGCCACCCCCATGTCCCCCAGCCAGCCACCCCATGTCCCCCAGCCACCCCCATGTCCCCCAGCCACCCCCATGTCCCCCAGCCACCCCCATGTCCCCCAGCCACCCCCATGTCCCCCAGCCACCCCCATGTCCCCCAGCCACCCCCATGTCCCCCAGCCACCCCCATGTCCCCCAGCCACCCCCATGTCCCCCAGCCACCCCCATGTCCCCCCAGCCCCCACCCCATGTCCCCCAGCCACCCCATGTCCCCAGCCACCCAGTCCCAGCACCCCATGTCCCCCAGCCACCCCCATGTCCCCCAGCCACCCCATGTCCCCCAGCCACCCCCATGTCCCCCAGCCACCCCCATGTCCCCCAGCCACCCCCATGTCCCCCAGCCACCCCCATGTCCCCCAGCCAACCCCATGTCCCCCAGCCACCCCCATGTCCCCCAGCCACCCCATGTCCCCCCAAGCCAGCCCCCATGTCCCCCAGCCACCCCCATGTCCCCCAGCCACCCCCCATGTCCCCCAGCCACCCCCATGTCCCCCAGCCACCCCATGTCCCCCAGCCACCCCCATGTCCCCCAGCCACCCCCATGTCCCCCAGCCACCCCCATGTCCCCCAGCCACCCCCATGTCCCCCAGCCACCCCCATGTCCCCCACCACCCCCATGTCCCCCAGCCACCCCCATGTCCCGCCACCCATGCCACCCCCCATGTCCCCCAGCCACCCCCATGTCCCCCAGCCACCCCCATGTCCCCCAGCCACCCCCATGTCCCCCAGCCACCCCCATGTCCCCCAGCCACCCCCATGTCCCCCAGCCACCCCCATGTCCCCCAGCCACCCCCATGTCCCCCAGCCACCCCCATGTCCCCCAGCCACCCCATGTCCCCAGCCACCCCATGTCCCCCCAGCCACCCCCATGTCCCCCAGCCACCCCCATGTCCCCCAGCCACCCCCATGTCCCCAGCCAGCCAACCCCATGTCCCCCAGCCACCCCCATGTCCCCCAGCCAACCTCATGTCCCGACACCCTCACGAAAACCTTCATAGAGTAGGCTACCCATGTCCTGTCAGTCCATACCAAGGAAAATATACCTCTTAGCTATATATTATATCCTACATACAGTAATTTTCATAGGATATAACAACCCTCCACCCCTCAGCGCACGCCAAGGCTAAGTCCTCGCGGTAATACACACAGGACACTCATGCTACCTAAGCCCTCGCATAAAGGTGCAGCGTTATTCATTGTTGAAAATCCTTTGAAAATTGTCCCGCCCCCTAAATGCTGTAATTATAATCCGGTGACCTTTGGCATCGTTGCTGCCATGAGTTGTCAGTCGTCGCCAGCGGGTCACAAATATTATCATAGCTGGTAATAATTCAGCGGTAACTATCGGTTAAAATTGCGAAAATATTGGCGAATAATACTTTAGATGAAGAACATGCAAGCATTGTGTGTGTCAGTTCGTATAACTAAGCAAGCAAAAGCAAAAAATAGAATCTTGTTGACACTTGACGACTTGAGTCTTGACAGCTGACGGCTTGACGCTCCGTCAGTGCCTCTCACGCCGCCGCCCACCTGCCATCCGCCAGCCTGTCCCGCCGCCCCCACGCCCCACGCCCGCTGAACACCCTGCACCAGCCACCACGGTACTTGTACTCTATGTATTCATGCAGTGAAGGTATTACAGTGTACAGAGGGCCAGCAGGTCAGGGTGGTGTAGGCAGCCCAGTGGTGAGTGGCGGGTGGTCACAGCCGGGGCCCAGCACAGCTCACCCCGGGGCCCCGAGGACACCAGGGGGGCACCAGGGGTCTGCAGGGGTCACGCTACATTAGAGGGTTTGAATGTGTGTTGCGTTGAGTGGCTAGATGCTATCCCTGCCAGGGCCCGTCACGGCCTGGCCGCCTGTGTACTCGCCACACACCAGTGTTACTTACTTGACACTTGATGTTGTTTAGAGGATAATTCCTCAGAGCCGTAGTGTTCTACCGCTGCAGCCGGTCCTAGCGTCCCTAAACTGTAGGTTCACTTGGTCCAGTAAGGAGTTTGTGGGTGCTCTACATAGCGAAGTGGGTAAAACTTTGGAAGAAGTCCTTCACCCCTATCTTTTTTTTCTTCCCCCTATAGCCAACAAGCCTGGGGAACTGGCGGGAATACGGGGTTTTTGGGTGGGGGAAGCAAATATAAGTGATTTATGGCTCCCAAAAAATCTTCAGTCACTATATGTAAAAATCTAACCTAACCTAACCTTAACCACAAAGTATACCTAACCTAACCTAACCTTAACCACAAAGTATACCTAACCTAACCTAACCTTAACCACAAAGTATACCTAACCTAACCTTAACCACAAAGTATACCTAACCTAACCTAACCTAAACCACAAAGTATACCTAACCTAACCTAACCTTAACCACAACCACAAAGTATACCTAACCTAACCTAACCTTAACCACAAAGTATACCTAACCTAACCTAACCTAACCTTAACCACAAAGTATACCTAACCTAACCTAACCTAACCTTAACCACAAAGTATGCCTAACCTAACCTAACCGAACCTTAACCACAAAGTATACCTAACCTAACCTAACCTAACCTTAACCACAAAGTATACCTAACCTAACCTAACCTAACCTAACCTTAACCACAAAGTATACCTAACCTAACCTAACCTAACCTAACTGGACTTAGAATTTTTTGAGGCACCTCATATTTCATAGCGGCCGTGTGGGTTAACCAAGGCTGAGCGCACGCTGGAACCTTTACAGATGTGAAGTACAATAAGCATACAATACAGTGCGGTAGTTCATTTCAGTCAAAGCCGGAAGGATGAGTTCCAAAGTATTTCCGCGAAGTGTAACCGGTCACCCGAAATATACCAAAAACCGGTTTTTGGTACACCTGATACCAAAAACTTTTTTGGTCCATACCAAAAACCAATTAATTGTTGAATGAGCAAAGATTTTTTATTTCATAATCGTTGCATGTATCAATCTAGTGTAGATCTGTTTATATATAAAGCGTGAATCAAAACTGCACGTATATTATTCGTGTAGGGAGGTTTTTGGCATGACTTGTGTGGGTTTTTGGCTTGGGCGTTATGAAATATAGAAAAAAACACAACTCATGTCATACAGAATCAGGAATTGCTATCAAACTATAGAACACAGTTGATGATCATATATTAATTTTGGACATGCACGTGACTCATGCGGCATATGCGTCGTTCATAATATTGCCGTTATTTAGTGAGCCCCTGCCAAAAACCTGGCTGTGCTACCTGGCTGTGCTACCAAAAACACACAATATCCTTTCCCTTCAAATTCATCGCTAATAATGACTCGCCTAGACAAAACCTGAAGATCGAATATGCAAATATATATTTTAAAACTGGATATCACCCACTAAAAAGGTTTTTGGTATCAGGTATACCAAAAACCGGTTTTTGGTATATTTTGGGTGACTGGTGTAACCCGGCACTGGTGGTTCGTCAGGGACTGTCCACAGGTATTCGTCCAGTTGGGATTTTAACTTCTCTACGGAGCAGCCGGTGATGTCTCGGATGTTTCTTGGGAGGCTGTTGAAGGCTCTTGGGCCACTGTAGGGTAGGCTGGCTGATAGAAGTGTCTTTATTTTTGCCGGGGCTTGAGTTGGTGGGGCTTTCCTGTAGCATTTCCGACCTGCCCTCTCATTTATGTAAGCTTCCACTTTGTTGATGTTGGAGGCATTGGGTACTTTTTCTTCTAGGATCTTCCAGATGTATATGGTGGAATATCTTTCTGCGTCGTTGCTGGGAATATAGTCTTAGTCTTTCCCAGTAGGAGAGTTCTTTCATCCCTCTTATTTGCCTTGTGAATGACCGTTGTACCGACTCAAGGGCCTGGATATCCATAGCCTTGTGGGGAGACCCAGTTGACTGCAGTAGTCCAGGATGGGCTGGACTAGTGCTTTCCATAGAGTCATCATACACTCTTTTTCCCGGGAGTAGAAGGTTCTAAGTATCCACCCTGCAATCCTTCTAGCTTTTTTGATGGTCTCTTCGATGTGGCGTTGGAAGGTGCCATCAGCATTTAGGTGAATGCCCAGACATTTTACATGTGGGCTAGTGGTTATCACCTGTTTCTCGCTTGACAGGAGGGAGGTGTTGTTTAGGATCTCTTGGTTTTTACCACTCCTGAGAAGTTGGAATTTTTCACCATTGAATAGCATGTTGTTCGTTTTGGCCCATTCATAGATTTTGTCGAGATCTTCTTGAAGAAGGTTGATGTCTTCTCTGGCTCCAATGCTTTTACATATGTTTGTGTCATCAGTGAAAGAGGCCGTTGTTGAGTGGGTCACTTCTTTGTCTATGTCCCCTATCATGATGAGGAAGAGTAGAGGTCCTAGTACAGACCCTTGGGGGACACCGCTCACCACACTGTGTTCCTCTGAGATGGCTCCATTTGCCGTCACTGACTGCGTTCTTTCAGTGAGGAAGTCGTATAGCCATAAACCCACTTTTCTTGCTATTCCAAGGTCGTTGATCTTATGTATGAGGATGCCATGGTCCACCTTGTCAAAGGCCTTCGCGAAATCCAGGAATACTGTGTCGACGTTTTTACCTTCTGCGAGGTGGTGGAGGAGTTTGTCGTGGTATGCCAGGAGCTGTGATAAGCAGGATCTGCCTTTCCGGAATCCATGCTGGCCAATGTTAAAGTAATCGTCCAGACCCATTTTTTTCTTTGCATAATTATGTTGAATGTTCATTCAAAATACCTAATCCACAAAAAATTATTCATTTCCACGCCTTATTTCCCTAAAAACATGACTTTTGTAAAAAGCGCGGGAAAAACAACAGCCCCATTCCAGCCGTGGTGGGAAACATGCTGGCGACGTCACACGAGTGAGCCTCCCAGCCCGACCCTATGCAAATACACGGAGACTCGGAGAAAAATGTAGTACTTGGGGAATTTTGGGTGTTTCTGATATTTTTTTTTGCGATGGGGGCAAATTTTGCACCTTATGGATCAGCAAAAAAGCGTGTTTTTGCAGAGGATTAGCACCCATTTTGCCCTTTTTGACAGAAAATGTCGGCAGCCCCTGGCATGGGGGTGAGAGGAGCCGGCTAACAATGGCTTCACACGCCCTCTCCCCGCCACTTCAGGCGTTCGCAAGACATTATATGGTCAAATAGGCGGAAAGGGTGCTAAGCCTCTGCAAAGGCACAGCTTTCTTGCGTACCCGTGAAGGAGAAAGTATATGCTATATCGCAAAAAAATAATCAAAAAAACCCCCAAAAACCCCCAATATACATTTTCCCCCGGTTCCCGTGATTTGATCAGGCGGGGCTGGGAGGCTCACTGTGTGAGTCGCCGAGTTTTCCCCGGTCTGCTTTTTGCCATTTGTTTTTTGAGAGCCGGGGAATTTCCAGTTTTTTTAATGGGGATCATTAAAAAGGGTGACTGGAGAAAACAGTGACAAATATTTTTGATTACTCAATCATGGTATATTTTAAAATGCATTAAATAGGAAGGATGAAATGGTTGGACGTTTATTTTAAGAAGTTTTTTTCCCATGAAGGCATAAACCTGTTTCGGAGATTTTTTCCAAACACTTTCCCCATGTGTGGGTGAGTGCTGTGGGTCTGTGTTTTTTGGAGCCTTAGACCCCCTTTTAGTTTGGGGTTATTGTTGCTTTCTTTTGTCAGACCTTTCCTGTATCCAGTGAGTGCGCCACAGTATGTGTAATGGATACGCATGCGTCTTTGCATTGTTTAACAGATTGTTGGTATGAAAGGGGCGGGCGCTGAGTTCATTTTTAGCTTTTTTTTGCTTCATAATTTCCTGGGGGAATTTAGTTTTCCACCCCTGAAGTATTTTTTGGTCAGGGGTTTTGGCAGCCCCAAAGAGGTAGTGTTATTTTTCTTTGCCTGCGGGTTTGTGAAGGGGGGTATTGCCGGAAGAATTGCAAGTTCTTTTATATTTTTTCCCCATTGCCTTCATGGTTAGTAAAGGTCCAAGGGGGGCCGGCTTTTGAAAAATTTTTTGGCATAGCTGAAAAAAGTAGTTTGGGTTTGAGTTTTATGTTTGTGGGCATTGGATTTTCTTTTCCTTTTTTGCAGGGGTTTCTAAATTTTTTCTTCATTCATTTTATTTGAGCCCAAATTTTTGTTTTTTTCTGTTCTATCCATTTTTTTTTCCCATTTTTGCCTTTTTCATGAGTATTTTTGTCCTGGGTTTTTTGGGTCCTTCTGCCTCTTCCCCCTCCGAACCCGGTCAATGCTGTTTGTGAGGATTGCAAGTTCACAGTGTCTGAACTTAGAAGAAATCCAACCTTTTTCCCAAGATCTGGGGAATTTTACAAGTCCTTTTTCTCAAAAAAATTTTTTTTCTCTTTTTTTTTTTTAATTTTTGCCTATAGCGCCGTAGGCAGTGGGGACCCAGGGGGGGGAGGAGGGGCCCCGGGGTTTTACTTTAGGGGTGTGATGGTTGGGCCCCGCCCGTGGTGGGTGGAGGATTTTTTTTAAGGACGCCCCGGGATTAAGGGGGTCATGCCGCCCCCCTGTGTTCGTGCACTTTTCAACGAAGGTTTGATAAGGGCGGGCATGGGGTTTTTTTAGACCACTCGACGGTGCAGAAAGGTTTTGGTTTTGCGGGGATCGAAACCCCCGGGGCACCGAGAAGCCAGTCGGAGCGTAACCCGTGCTACCCCCTTCCATAAAAATTGGTTGCGACCATATTTTTACCCAGCCCAAAATCCTGCATTCCCCAGGCCCCCAAGTTGTTTTGGGGAGAGGGGGGGGAGTATGGGCAAAAAAGAATAATACCATTCCGGGTGGATGCGTGATGGGGGGCGGGTTTCCCCTCATCGTGGCCTCATCCCCACCCCCGGCACAGGTAGGCAAAGGGATTCAGTGACAAAGAAAACTATGGTGATGTTTCTATTTTTTTTTTTTTTAATAAGGTGAGACCAAGAGGGCCCGGAAAGCATTTTGTACTGCAACGGAGAGTAGAACGGAGACGAGACGAGACCTCCCGTGTGCCCAGGGGGGGGGATAACACTTAACCAGACAGAGGGATCCGCAGCGAATCTGGACACAATTCCCAAATGGGAAATGTGAGAACCTACCTAATTATTTTACAGTCCCCTATCTCTTTTTTCGGGTAGAAGAATATTTTAAGAAATATCACTACAAAAATTTTACAGGAACAATCAGTACTCCGAGGATTTTTTCCCTGGTATTTATTTCACGGCCCTTTTCTGTGGTGGGTGGTTTCGGTTGTGGTGGTGTGGGTTTAAAGGCTTGTGGGGGGGGTATGGCTTGTGGTTTGTGGTTTCTGGCTTTGGGGGTGGGGTTTAAGGTTGTGGGGGTGGTTTGCTTTTGGTGGGGGGGGTAAGGGGGGTGGTGGGTTGGTTATGGGTTGTGGTGGGGGGTTTTGGTTGTTGGTGGGTTACGGCTGGGTGGTGTGGTTTTGGCTTGTGGTGGTGTGGTTACGGTGTGGTGATTTGGTACCCGGAAGTCAATTTCCCCAGATTTGGGGTTTCCCGGATTTTTTGCCAGCTGGGTCATTTTTTGTAAATTTTGTTTCGGCTTAAAAATTTTGGGGGGTGACATAGTTTTAGCCCGTGTTCCCCCGTGAATTTTCAGGTTTCCAAGTTTTATTTTTATATGTTATGGTCAACGCCCGATCTGATCATTAATTGAAGTTGGGAAATATGTATTACATTGTACATGTTATTGGCAATATAAAAACAAGTTTTTATAGTGTGGCTTATATCAGAATATTTTTAGTGAAACCTTTTTTGATATGGTTATTCAATAATTCGAAGTGGTCATCAAATCATATTTGAGCCGTATTGGAGAGGTTTCTTCTGTTACAAAACATGTTAACATTTTTGTTGTGATACTTTTCCAACGGAAACTGTGTTAATATTTCATTTATCATGTCAAAAGGTTAAGAATTCATATACATTTCACAATTTAAGTTGCATGATATCCATATATATATATACATTTACACAATTGTGGACACAAAAACAGAAAAAATTGAGACCAGAATTATTATATATCATAACAAGGACCTCTCAGAAGCTCTCTCAGAGCAATGAAATTTACAAAACACTCTGACCACGACACCCCAGCTGGAGGTTCCCTCGCTACGCTCGGATGAGTTAGTCGACCCTATTTTTTATTCAGGAGTTTTTCTTTTCTTGTTGGACATCCCTATTACTGGCTTGTGGTGGGTGTCAGGTTACTGGCTTGTGGTGGTGTTGGTTACTGGCTTGTGGCGGGTGTGGTTACGGGCTTGTGGGGGTGTGGTTATGCTGTGGGGTTTGATTTACTGGCTGTGGTGGTGTGTTTACTGACTTTGTGGGGGGTTGTGGTTCCTGGCTTGTGGGGGTGTTGTGTGGTACTGCTTGTGGGGGTGTGTGGTTACTGGCTTGTGGTGAGTGTGGTTAATGGCCTTGTGGGGGTGTGGTTACTGGCTTGTGGTGAGTGGTTACTGGCTTGTGGGGTGTGGTTACCTGCTTGTGGGGGTGTGGTTACTGGCTTGTGGGGGTTGTGGTTACTGGCTGTGGGGGTTGTGTTACTGGCTTGTGGTGATGTGGGTTACTGCTGTGGTTGTGTGGTTAATGGCTTGTGGTGGTTTGGTTTACTGGCTGTGGTGGTGTGGTTACTGGCTTGTGGTGGTGTGTTACTGGCTTGGGGGGGTGGTTACTGGCTTGTGGTGGTGTGGCTACTGGCTGTGGGTGTGTGGTTACTGCTTGTAGGGGGTGTGGTTACTGGCTTGTGGTGTTGGTGGTTAACTGCTTGTGGTGGTGTGTTACGGGCTTGTGGGGTGTGGTTTACTGGCTTGTGGTGGTTGTGGTTACTTGGCTTGTGGGGGTGTGGTTACTGGATTGTGTTGGTGTGGTTACTGGCTTGTTGGTGGTGTGGTTCCTGGCTTGTGTGGGTGGGTTACTGGCTTGTGGGGGTGTGGTTACTGGTGTGGTGGTGGGTTACTGGCTTGTGTGGTGTGGTTAATGGCTTGTGGTGGCTGTGGTTACTGGCTTGTGGGGGTTTTGTGGTTACTGGCTTGTGGGGGTGTGGTTACGTGCTTGTGGGGGTGTGTGGGGTGGGTACTGGCTTGTGGTGATGGTATGGCTTGTGGGGGTGTGGTTACTGGCTGTTGGTATGTGGTTACTGGCTTGGGGGGTTGGGTTTACTGGCTTTTTGCGTGGTTGGTTACTGGCTTGTAGGGGGTGTGGTTATGGCTTGTGGTGATGTGGTTACTGGCTTGTGGGGGTTTGGTTACTGGCTTGTGGTGAGTGGTTACTGGCTTGTGGGACTGTGGTTACTGGCTTGTGGGGGTGTGGTTAATGGCTTGTGGGGGTGGTTACTGGCTTGTGGGGGTGTGGTTACTGCTTGTGGGGGTGTGGTTAACGGCCTTGTGGGGGTGTGGTTATGGCTTTTGGGGGTGGGTTACTGGGCTTGTGGTGGTGTGGTTACTGGTTGTGGTGGTTTGGTTCTGGCTGTCTTATGGGGTGTGGTTAACTGGCTTGTGGGGGTTGTTGGTATGGCTTGTGGTGGTGTGGTTACTGGATTGTGGTGGGTGTTTACGGCTTGTGGTGTGTGGTTACTGCTGTGGGGGTGTGGTTACTGACTTGTGTGGGGTGTGGTACTGGCTTTGGTGATGTGGTTACTGGACTTGTGGGGGTGTGTTACTGGCTTGTGGTGTTGTGGTTACTGGCTTGGGTGGTGTGGTTACTGGCTTGTGGGTGTGGTTACTGGCTTGTGGTGTGGTGTGGTTTCTGCTGTGGGGGTGTGGTTACTGGCTTCTCTGTGGGTGGTGTGGTACTGGCTTGTGGGGGTGTGGTACTGGCTTTGTGGTGATGGGTTACTGGCTTGTGCTGGGTGTGGTTACTGGCTTCGGGTTGGTGTGGTTACTGGCTTGTGGGGTGTGGTAATGGCTTGTGGGGGTGTGGTTACGGCTTTGGGGAGGGTGGTTACTGGCTTGTGGTGGTGTGGTTACTGGCTTGCTGGGGGGTTGGTTACTGGCTTGTGGGGGTGTGGTACTGGCCTTGTGGTGGTGTGAGTTATGGCTTGGGGGGCGTGTGGTTACTGGCTTGTGGGGGTGTGGTTTACTGCTTGTGGGGTGTGGTACTGGCGTGTGGGGGTGGGTACTGGCTTGTGGTGGTGTGGTTACGGCTTGTGGTGTGTGGTTACTGGCTTGTGGGGGTGTGGTTACTGGTTGTGGTGGTGCGGTACTGGCTTGTTTTGGTGTGGTTACTGCTTTGGTGGAGTGTGGGTTACTGGCTTGTGGGGGTGTGGTTACCGGCTTTTGGGGGTGATGGTTACTGGCTTGTGGTTAACACTTGTACTACTGCCGTGATGGCCAGGGTTTAAGTTGCTGACACCTTTGTGTTGAATGATATAAACTAAGGATAATTCTCATTTGACTAATAAAATCTCCTCGTCACACTGAATGGATGAAACTAAGGGTTTAGTAAGGGAAAAATGCTGCCACCAGCAGGCGAAGTAGTTATATGTTTGTACTCCCTGAAACACGATTTCTATATGAGAATTATGGTAGGCGGGAGGGTAAATTATTATTACAACGAGTAAGCTGAAACTCTTTTGAGACTGGGGGAAAGTATTTCCATACAGGGAATAATCACCTGGGGTTTATTGCAAAAACACAAGAAGCTATACTTTAAACTCATCGGTATTCACCACGAAAAGTTTATTTCTCTGTTTGAGACTAGGTACATGTTATAACGCAAATTAGGGCGCAGGAAAAACGCTCTAATTTCTCATAACCTACCTCACTGAATTATATTCTTAGAACTACTATCTATATCCTATTCAAACTGAGCACTATAGGTATACAGGAATATATATCTGATATAGGAGAGGAAATGTGAGAGTAATGGGTGGTTTGTGATTCACGTAACCATGTGGCCTGGTTCTTTACCTGGCAGAGGGACACTCGCCAGAGCCTGAAAGGAGTGTGAGAGACGACTGGTTAATAACACTTATAAGGGACAGGCAAGCTCACATATGCGTTAATGAAGCCAAACAAACTGACCTATAATACAGTAAAACCCTTATAAACTCGGCACTGTATAACTCGAATTGGATAATTACTCGGCTGGCAAAGACTAATTTTTTTTTTTTTTGTTTTTTTTTTTTATTTTTTTTTTTTGTTTGTACACACCCACCCACACCCACCCACCCACCACCCACCCACCCCACCACACCACCCACCCACCCACCCACCCACCCACCCACCCAACCACCCACCCACCCACCACCCACCCCCACACACACACACCCACACCCTATGCCCATAGCACAGTAGGCAGTGAGCCTCCAGGGGTGGAATGATAGGCCATGGAGGCTCACTCGAGGGCTGTGATGGTTGGCCCTAGCCCGTGTGGCGCAGGCAGGATGTATAGTGGACGCCTGTGATAGAGGCTCATGCCGCCCCCCTGTGTCCTCCATGCATCACAGTCGAGGTAGAGTTAATGGACAGGGCATGTGGGTGTTCTTAGGCCACTCGACGTGCAAAAAAGATCTTCAAAGTGGTATTTATGGTCTCACTCGGTATCGAACTCGGGTCTTCGAGAACGCCACTCGGTGACGCTAACACTCTGCTACCGCCTCACCTAAACTGCATCTCATGGTTTTCACTCGGCATATCATGCCCTCACAACCTTTCTGTGAACATGTAAACAGAAAGTTGGCAAAAAATAATGTATCTCGGCATATTGATGTTATAACTGCGTCTCTTCGCTTACACTCTGCATATCGTCAGTCGCATAAAGTCGTATTTTTGTCCTTTTGATCTTTTCCTGCAAGCTCAGGCTCTTCAATTTCATTCCCTTCTGCTGGAGACACCTTGCGTGATGGAGCTGACATCTTGAAATACAGTACTGTATGATGTAATCCAAAACACGTAAAATAGGTGGCAAAGTAAAGCAAAGGTCGGGAACCAGCGTGTAGGCTGTCAGCTGCTGAGCCGTGTTTATGTCGTCAAAGCACCGTCTTGGATACGAATTCCGTTTTTTGTCGAAATTGAAAAAGGATTGGTTTCTGCTTCAAAAACACAACAAGCTTGGTAGGAGCGAAATAATAATCAATGCAAAACATTGCAAACAATATCACAGAGTAGTATAAACACATTTCAGCAAGTGTTATTGGATTGGGTTTCGTAATCCAAGACGGTGCTTGGACGACAAAAACACGGCTCAGCCTACGCACTGGTTCCTGATCTTTGCTTTATTTGCCACCTATTTTAGGTGTTTTGGGATTACATCATACAGTACTGTATATCAAGATGTCAGCTCCATCACGCAAGGGTGTCTCCAGCAGGAAGGGAATGAAATTGAAGAGCCTGAGCCTGCAGGAAAAGGTGAAAGTGCTGGCAAGGATGGATGCAGGTGCGTCCATGTGTGTTATTTGTGCTGAGTTTGATATCAAATCCAGCACATTCTACCGTTCACTGCTAAGTGTAGTTTTATGCTTTACAGTACTGTATTTTTTTTTTTTTTTTTTTTTTTTTTTTTTTTTTTTTTTTTTTTTTTTTTTTAATTTTTTTATAACAACCCATATCAGAGGAGGACATTGAATAACTCGGCACATTGAATAACTCGGCAAGGGCCAGAGCCCCTATCGTGCCGAGTTATAAGGGTTTTACTGTATAGATATATAGATAGATATATTATAACAAGAAGGGGGGGGGGGGAAATAGGGGCGAGTTAAACGCATATCTTACCTTGAAAGGAGTGGAGAGACGACTGACCTCCTCTGGTATGCCAAGGCCAGGTTGGGATGAGAAGTGGGAAAAAAGAAATGTTGGATACTTATGAGATTTCCCTGAAGGGGATATAAGACTTTGAATGACTTAATTAGCTAACGAAGCAAGTATACATATGAAAGGCTGCCTATAATGCAGTTCTTTTAATTTGATATAGAAGAATTTAATACCTTTATTTAATATCCGGGGAAGGGTTTCCCCCTTTTTTGGTCAAGCCCACCAACGCTTTTTCTAGAGTGACGGGGTAAGAGGAGTCGGAGTAGAAGTTTGGTCGACTTTTAATTTAGCGAATAACTCGACTAACCCACCCATTTATAAATGTAATCTGTCATTATTGTGTCTGTTTTGAAGGCCATTAAGAATCTAAGAGTGTTCTTCGATCTGTCAGGAGGGTGAGGGGAGGATGAAAAGTTTTGACTCAGTTATTGACGGTCGCGAAATAAATGTCCCACGCATTTGGACTCGTATTCTGAGTGTATGGGGGGGGGTATTCTGAGTGGGGGGGGGGAGTATTCTGAGTGTATGGGGGGGGGAGTATTCTGAGTGTATGGGGGGGGAGATAGAAGTGGGAGAAAGAAAGAAGATAAATGTTACGAGAACAGAAAAGATTTGATTGGCCTTAGTATAATAAGAATAACCTGTTCCCCCATATACTGGACCTAGGCGACAACTTGCCCCAGACCAAACATATGGTTATTGAGACCTTTTTCCTTCTTACAGATACATAACCCGGGAATCGTATGATGGGAATTTCCATCCTGTCTCTCCGAATTTCCGGGCATTACACTGCCTTGTAAATCATGCATGTTAGCCAGTTTTTAACACAAATATAATATAGCCTTTTTCTTATGTATAATTATGCAAGTACTATTTATGTTTTGGTATAGATATTATAAACTTTTACTCTTAGATCTATCAAAGGGAAGGAGCATGGGAGAGGGGTTGGGGAGGGGGGTTGGCTCCTGTATTAGTGGTAGTTGGAGGGGGGTTAGTTGGAGGGGGTGTTTCAAGAAGGTTGGGGATGGAGGGGGTATTGGATGTTCGTATAGTTGGGGAGGAGACACATGAGGAGTTAGGAGGAAGATCATATAATGTAACGCGAAAGATAGAGGAAGCTAAGAATGTTTATAGGAAGAGGAAAATTCATGGAGAGGGACAGAGGGACATCAATCACATTAACCCCTTCACGCCCAGATCTTTCCTTGGCTATATAAAATTGTCTGTTAGCCATAAAATTACGAAAAGTAACTGAATATACCAAATTAGTTAGTGGACAAGGATACTAAACAGGTCATATCTATAAAATAATGCTTATAGTCACTAAAAATCGTTTAATGGTGCCCAGATTACAATGGAAATTACGTTCTGGGCCTCAAGGGGTTAAGAGAGACCTGATACACCAGCCAATGAGAGCACTAGCACAGCGTTGTGAGTTGATGTAGTCAGGGAGTGGAGTGTCAGGAAGGTCAGGGTCAGGGAGTGGAGTGTCAGGAAGGTCAGGGTCAGGGAGTGGAGTGGAGTGTCAGGAAATGGAGGGTCATTGAGTGGAGTGCCAGGGAGGTCAGGGTTAGGGAGTGGAGTGTCAGGAAGGTCAGGGTTAGGGAGTGGAGTGTCAGGAAGGTCAGGGTTAGGGAGTGGAGTGTCAGGAAGGTCAGGGTTAGGGAGTGGAGTGTCAGGGAGGTCAGGGTCATGGAGTGGTGTCAGGAAGGTCAGGGTTAGGGAGTGGAGTGTCAGGGAGGTCAGGGTCAGGGAGTGGAGTGTCAGGAAGGTCAGGGTCAGCGAGTGGAATGTCAGGATCAGGGAGTGGAGTGTCAGGAAGGTCAGGGAGTGGAGGGTCAGGAAGGTCAGGATCAGGGAGTGGAGTGTCGGGAAGGTCAGGATCAGGGAGTGGAGTGTCAGGAAGGTCAGGGAGTGGAGTGTCGGGAAGATCAGGGTCAGGGAGTGGAGGGTCAGGGAGGTCAGCCCATCCCTCCCTCGGCTGCCTGGACATCGGACGCCGATTTAAACTAGACTTTTTTTTTTTAACGAGGCAAAAATTCCAATCTATCTTAAGGTCTCATGCTTAACCCCTTGAGGCCCAGAACGTAATTACCTCCGCCAACGAAGTTGGAGGGGTTATGTTTTCACCCCGATCTGTCTGTCTGTTTGTTAGTATACAGGATTTCTCGAAAAGTTACGAATACATTTGGACCAAACTCGGTATACCAAGTCTATTTGGTATAAGGAAGAACTGATTTAATTCTGGATGAAATCGAATCATAACTGTTGCCATGGCAACCAAAATTTAAAGAAATATTCGGGCGGAGGTTTTGCGCTCTACTTGAGTTTCCCCCCCCCCCCCCCCCCCCCCCCCCCCCCCCCCCCCCCATCCCCCCCCCCGTTTCCTTTGTATTTTGGCAACTATTAGACTTTTAATGAACGCAAGCATTTTTTTTTATAGATCTGACCTGTTTAATACCCTTGTCCATTAGCTAATTTGGTATGTAACTTTTTGTAATTTTATGGCTAACAACAGACGATTTTATATAGCAAAGGAAAGACCTGAGCGTGAAGGGGTTAAAATGATGCCTATGTTTACCTGATAATAGGGTTAACTATGATAAAATACCGCTGAAATTTAGAAGAACCGTAGTATGCTCTTCTCCTGGCATCAAATATCAGACAGTAAGCAGCAAAGATTCATGGATGGGGATGAAAGGTGGATGTAGGTAGTGTTAAGTAACAGGAACTACCACGTGTAGGTCTCCCAGCCTCTTGTAGCTTCCTTATTTTCTTATGTTCCTACATAGAAAACCTGAAATGTAAAATGTGTGTGAAGATGTTGGTTAAGTTGACCTTGCTCCATATGAGTAACGTGTATTTCATCATAATACTTCATGCAAGGCTTTATTTCTACACAAGGGCAAACCTGAAAAGTGTTGGTCAATGTATAACCAGCAACATTTGTCAGTGTTTGTATTACCTTTGTCTTGGGTGCACATAGAGGCAGGTGGTGGCGGCAGTGAGCCAGGTAGTCTGTTACCTGTAGGCTCGGCGCCGCACCACTGATAGGCTCGGCGCCGCACCACTAATAGGCTCGGCGCCGCACCACTAATAGGCTCGGCGCCGCACCACTGATAGGCTCGGCGCCGCACCACTGATAGGCTCGGCGCTGCACCACTGATAGGCTCGGCGCCGCACCACTAATAGGCTCGGCGCCGCACCACTAATAGGCTCGGCGCCGCACCACTAATAGGCTCGGCGCCGCACCACTAATAGGCTCGGCGCCGCACCACTAATAGGCTCGGCGCCGCACCACTGATAGGCTCAAGTGTTAAGGCCGGTTCCCACTAGCCCGCTTCTACGGCCGCCGCTGCCGTTCACCGCCCAACAGTGACGCCGCCATCATCACCGCTTGAGTGGTTGTAGTGGTAACCGGGCACAGTTTGCACCTCCACTCGAGCGGACACCGCCGAGCGGGAGAGATGACTTGATTTTAACTTTGTACGGCAGCGGTACGGCGGTGCGGTCGACTATTTTGTGACGTCCTTGTTGGGCGGTGAACAGCAATGGCGGCCGTAGAAGCGGGCTAGTGGGAACCAGCCTTTAGAGGATTGTACAGTTGCATATAAAAAAAAAATCTGATAACATTTTTTATTGCAGTTGTGAGTGTCACGGCCGGTGGCAGATGCTCGGAGCCTGTGTGCTGGTGCCCCACCCTGGCCCGGCCCCACCCTGGCCCGTCACCCTCGGCCTCACCCTGCACAGCCACACAAGGTAACTCCTCCACACACAACAACGACATGTGGTCAGACACTTGATATAGAAATAGAGGCATAAATACACCAAATGGAAGGTAGATGAGCGGAGTACTCAGTTATTAAGTTGTAAGTGCAGATTTATTAGGGAGTTTTAAAAGACCAGTCAGTGTTATGGATGGGGATGAAGGGTGGATGTGGGTAATGTAAGTGTATGACAGGCACTGCCACGTGTAGGCCCACCACCCTCTTGTAGCTTCTATATATTACATATGTCAGAGTTATTGACAGTATGTACTTTTTTCAGCAGCTTAATGGTGTAGCAGATAGTTTTTACCCCCTGATTAAAGTTCCCACCGGGTGAAGTAGCCTACTTTTGAATCCCACTTGGGAAAAATGACCCCGGGTGTTTTCCCCGGGGAGGCGATTTCATGCTAGGATATTTTTTCCCCCTAGCCATGTGCAGTCTTTAAGCCAAGCTGCCTTGTGGTGGTGTGGCTCTGTTTGTGTTATAATAAAGTGGCTCCCTTTAACCCCTTCACGCCCAGATCTTTCCTTTGTTATATAAAATAGTCTGTTATTAGCCATATAACTACGAAAAAGTAACTAAATATACCAAATTAGCTAATGGACAAGGATATTAAACAGGTCATAGCTATATACTATTGCTTATGTTTATTAAAATCGTTGAATGGTGGTTATACTACAATGAAAATTACGTTCTGTGTCTCAAGGGGTTAAAAAAAGAATGATTACGATGCTCTAGGGTCGTCCTCTTACTCTCTCAGCATTCCTTCTTTCCTTGTCTTCATGTCAACTCCCCTATTCTTGTCTTCATGTCAACTCCCCTATCCTTGTCTTCATGTCAACTCCCCTATCCTTGTCTTCATGTCAACTCCCCTATCCTTGTCTTCATGTCAACTCCCCTATCCTTGTCTTCATGTCAACTCCCCTATCCTTGCCTTCATGTCAACTCCCCTATCCTTGTCTTCATGTCAACTCCCCTATCCTTGTCTTCATGTCAACTCCCCTATCCTTGCCAGGTGTTCCAGCCATCTGTGAGCGTGGCCTCACTGCCACCGCCTCCACAGTGCACTTCATCGCGCTGATTACCCTTACCAATCTTCCTTATACATCTCATCACTCGCTATCCATTCTGTCCACAGCACGTCCACCCATCAGGCACAGCATTGCCACGGCCTGAATCTTAGACTAACGGCACTGATGCCATTAAGACTAACGGCACTGATGCCATTAAGACTAACGGCACTGATGCCATTAAGACTAACGGCACTGATGCCATTAAGACTAACGGCACTGATGCCATTAAGACTAACGGCACTGATGCCATTAAGACTAACGGCACTGATGCCATTAAGACTAACGGCACTGATGCCATTAAGACTAACGGCACTGATGCCTTTAAAGGGACTAACGGCACTGATGCCATTAAGACTAACGGCACTGATGCCATTAAGACTAACGGCACTGATGCCATTAAGACTAACGGCACTGATGCCATTAAGACTAACGGCACTGATGCCATTCAGGTCTGACTTGCATACGTTACTGAAGGAACTATTATACTATCCACGAGTGCCCTCTCTCATCACACAATCCAAGGAACACGCTACTTTCCTGCCTTGCAAAGACCCGTTCACAGACACTCTGGTTTTCAGACAACTTTATTCACCGCCAGATAAAGTTTGGAAGAAAACCAGCACTGCCGAGAAGACTGTTGTGGGTCTTTTGTTTCTCCTGCGTCTCTTTCCATGTTCCCATATTTGCCTAGGATAAAGACCTTTACATTCCAGCATCTCTCATTAGCTGTCTATCCATTATCATTTTACATTGCTTTTGACATTCCATCCTTTGATCTACAGCCAAATTCCCAACATCCGACCTCCAAACATCCGACTTGTCCAAACAACCGACTTTTTTCACCACCACATTGTGTCTTGTTTTGGCCATTTATTTTACTTCGTTTTTTTTTTATAATTTTTAGAAAACATTGATTTGTGGCTTTATTTATGCATGAATTTTACTTTCGCGTATACCACTGGATCGGCCTTCAAGAGCTGCATCTTTTATGTTCTATACCCTTTTGCCCTTTACCGTTTATGGTTCCCTGTGATATCCGAACATCCGACTATTCCAATTATCCGACCTACTTTCGGTCCCCCCAAGGTCGGATAATTAATACTTAGCTGTAGATTGTATTGCTTCAAACTTACTTTTCTGAAATATTCATCTTACATCAATTTTTGCTCATTGATTTTGAAAGTATCATATCATAACACTATTTAAAGTTTGGTTTATTCTTTTGACTCCCTCAGTTGCACAGTGGCATCGCTAACATGAGGATCCACCTTGTCTGACGGCCTCACAATCATTTCTCACCATTCCATCTCATTAATGTGTTGAATAACCGTTGTGACATGACACATTCCTGCCTCACACCAGAGTATATATAACTTTGAAGCATTTATTAATCTATGCTTTAACTTTTACACCTGTACGTACAAGCAACTCTGTAGAATTCATTTACTATACCCAACAGTTTCACCCACGCCACAAACCTCCACAAACCTCCAACACATATCACATTGCTTAACCCCTTGAGGCCCAGAACGTAATTTCCATTGTAATTTGGGTACCATTAGACGATTTTAATGAATATAAGCAATATTTTATAGATATGACCCATACAGTGTCCTTGTCCACTAACTAATTTGGTATATTCAGTTACTTTTCGTAATTTTATGGCTGACAAGACAATTTTATATAGCAAAGGAAAGATCTGGGCGTGAAGGGGTTAAAGTCACATATGCCTTCTCTACAAACATTGCCTAGTCACATATGCCTTCTCAACAAACATTGCCTAGTCACATATGCCTTCTCAACAAACATTGCCTTGTCACATATGCCTTCTCAACAAACATTGCCTAGTCACATATGCCTTCTCAACAAACATTGCCTTGTCACATATGCCTTCTCTACAAACATTGCCTTGTCACATATGCCTTCTCAACAAACATTCCTTGTCACATATCCTTTCCCTCTAAAAACATTGCCTTGTCACATATGCCTTCTAAAACAACATTGCCTTGTCACATATGCCTTCTCTACAAACATTGCCTAGTCACATATGCCTTCTCTACAAACATTGCCTTGTCACATATGCCTTCTCTACAAACATTGCCTAGTCACATATGCCTTCTCAACAAACATTGCCTTGTCACATATGCCTTCTTTACAAACATTGCCTTGTCACATATGCCTTCTCAACAAACATTGCCTTGTCACATATGCCTTCTCAAAAAACATTTGCCTAGTCACATATGCCTTCCCCAACAAACATTGCCTAGTCACATATGCCTTCTCAACAAACATTGCTTGTCACTATGCCTTCTCAACAAACATTCCCTAGTCACATATGCCTTCTCAACAACATTGCCTTGTCACTATGCCTTCTCAACAAACATTGCCTTGTCACATATGCCTTCTCTACAAACCATTGCCTTGTCACCATATGCCTTCTCAACAAACATTGCCTAGTCACATATGCCTTCTCTACAACATGCCTTGTCACATATGCCTTCTCAACAAACAATTGCCTATCACATATGCCTTCTCAACAAACATTGCCTTGTCACATATGCCTTCTCTACAAACATTGCCTTGTCACATATGCCTTCTCAACAAACATTGCCTTGTCACATATGCCTTCTCTACAAACATTGCCTTGTCACATATGCCTTCTCAACAAACATTGCCTTGTCACATATGCCTTCTCAAACATGCCTAGTCACATAATGCCTTCTCTACAAACATTGCCTTGTCACATATGCCTTCTCTACAAACATTGCCTAGTCACTAGGGCCTTCTCAACAAACATTGCCTTGTCCATATGCCTTTTTTTACAAACATTGCCTTGTCACATATGCCTTCTAAACAAACATTGCCTTTGTAAACATATGCCTTCTCAACAAACATTGCCTAGTCACATATGCCTTCTCAACAAACATTGCCTAGTCACATATGCCTTCTCAACAAACATTGCCTTGTCACATATGCCTTCTCAACAAACATTGCCTAGTCACATATGCCTTCTCAACAAACATTGCCTTGTCACATATGCCTTCTCAACAAACATTGCCTTGTCACATATGCCTTCTCTACAAACATTGCCTTGTCACATATCCCTTTCTCAACAAACATTGCCTAGTCACATATGCCTTCTCTACAACATGCCTTGCACATATGCCTTCTCAACAACATTGCCTAGTCCACAATGCCTTCTCAACAAACATTGCCTTTCACATATGCCTTCTCTACAAACATTGCCTAGTCACATATGCCTTCTCTACAAACATTGCCTTGTCACATATGCCTTCTCAACAAACATTGCCTTGTCACATATGCCTTCTCTACAAACATTGCCTAGTCACATATGCCTTCTCTACAAACATTGCCTTGTCACATATGCCTTCTCTACAAACATTGCCTAGTCACATATGCCTTCTCTACAAACATTGCCTTCTCTACAAACATGCCTAGTCACATATGCCTTCTGAAAACACTATTCCCTCTCAGATAAATGCTACAAACACCTTTTATTTTACCAACATTTGTTATCATTCTGCATCACAGTTTTGACTGATTCATTTTGACTTGACTCCCAATGCTAAAATTCAGTCACTGAAAAGAAAAAATGGTCTGAGGTGTGAGAAAAATACTAGGTAAGCCATATATAATGTTGACTAAATTCAGATCAAATGCTACATTATATAAGAACATAAGAAAATAAGGAAGGTACAAGAGGCTGCGAGACCTACACGAGGTAGTTCCTGTTACTTAACTCTACCTACAAACACCTCTCTTCCCCATCCATGAATTTATCCAGACTCCTTTTAAAAACCCCAATAGACTCCGCCTGCACTGACCACCTGACGACTGAGTCCATTCCAATCATTTACCACCCTATTTGTGAACCAGTTTCTCCCTGTTTCCTTTTTAAATTACAATTTTCCAGCTTGAATCCGATAATTCTTGTTCTACCCTGGTTACTATCCGTAAAAACTTTTCCTACCTCTCCTTTATTGTATCCCTTTATCCACTTATTATATGTTTAGCAGCTCAGTGTGAGTGTTGGTTTGAGCTGGCATAGGTTTACATGTCAGAGGAGAGGGCTGTGATACTTGATACTTTATTCGGCTTGGTGTATACTTTATTCGGCTTGGTGTAATACAATAATTTTCATAATAAATTAGTATACAGTCATACAAGCCACGGTCCATTAAGCTGAAGCTCTTTTATGGACCTCATGCCATGATAATTTTGTGAAAATAGTCTCTCGTGGACTAAAATGGACTATTGAAGTACATTGACATACTTAATTATTTCAAGTAATAAGAGAAGTGATGATAACAATAACCGCAATGTTAGTACTGGGAATAGTAATAATAATAATAATAATAATAATAATAATAATAATAATAATAATAATAATAATATAATAATAATAATAATAATAAAACGTGAATAATGGGAAAAATGATAATTATAATGAGAGAGGGTGTTATATTCACCTTCCAACCACTTATTCCTTCACTTTCTTTACTGTATCCCAGGCTTCCAGAATGACTCTACAGCCGCTGCCCCTGTCCACCAAGGTCCAGGGTGTAGTTACATATCAAAGGGAAGTCTGCATCAGCAACGGCAAGGGAACTAGAGCTATCCAAAACCAAGGTGTTACGTTTGTGCAGACGCAGGAAACTGGACACAGCTATTGCCAGAAAGAAAGTGTCAGGGCTGCCTTGAAAACCTCAAATTAGCAGGCATATTAATAAGTGATGCATTAACTTATCTGTTAATTTTGAGGTCATTTAAGGCCGCCCTGACCCTTTCTTCCTGGCAATGGCCGTGTCAACATTTCTTCCTCTTATCCACATCTGCACCAACGCAACACCAAAGGTTTTGTTGAGCTGTGGCAGATTTCCCTGCTTAATTATGCATTAATTTTAATTCATGCATTTAATTATTCCCTTCAATACATAACTATACTTTGGACCTTTGTGACCAGGCAGAACTGCTGTGGAGACATTCTGGAAGCCTTGGGATGCAGTAAAGAAAGTGAAGGAATAAGTGGTTGGAAGGAGATTTTAACCCCTTGAGGTCCAGAACGTAATTTCCATTGTAAAATGACTACCATTAGACTATTTTTAGTGAATATAAGCAATTTTTTAAAGCTATGACCCTTTTAGTATCCTTGTCCACTAGGTAATTTGGTATATTTAGTTAGTCTAAGTTATTTGATGGCTAACAGACTATTTTATGTAACAAAGGAAATATTTGGGCGTGAAGGGTTTAACCCCTTCACGCCCAGATTTTTCCTTAGCTATAAAAAATAGTCTGTTAGCCATGAAATTACAAAAAGTAACTGAATATACCAAATTAGTTAGTGGACAAGGATACTAAACAGGTCATATCTATAAAATATTACTTAGTCGCTAAAAAATGTCTAATGGTACCCAAATTACAATGGAAATTAATTTGAATTGAATTTAATCAACATCATTGTAGCACGACTTATTTTTTCCCCATCCCGTTTTTTCCTTCGGTGCCGTGTACTTTCTTGACACTACCCTCTGCCCTGTGTTAATTCTTGTACCCTGTCAAGTAGTATTCTGCCATATAATGTCTTGGGTGTGCTGAATATAACACATTTCCCTGAACTACTAGTCTCATGAACCTGTTAATGCTCGGCAAAGCAAAGACACCGGCTTCAACATTATTCTTTTTATTTCAGGTGAACAGACGGTCGATGGCAGACACAGACCACACTTATGGAGGGAGAGACCAAGAGGCGAGGGAGACCACCAGACTCAACAAGAATCTTCATGGAGGGGGAGACCAAAATGCGAGATCCCCAGACCAAGCAAGAATCTTCATGGAGGGAGAGGCAAGGGAGACCACCAGCCTCGGCGGCCCCTCCATTTCCTGGCGTGGACCGGCGCCTTCCACCCTCCACTTGTGGACCGGCCATTTTTGCTGGAAAATAAGTAATGGAGATTAGAGAGTTCGAGAGACTCTCCACATTCTACTAAGAGTGTTTGTGTTGCGATTGCAATTTGTATTTCATCAATGTTGTGAAGAAAAATATACTATTCATTGACTCGTTATGTACACAGGTTTTGACTTGTATGTATTTTCAGTATAACATTAATAAATGCATAACAATATCTCTTGTATTGTACTTCTATTGACCTAAGAGTGTTGTATTGATATACCAACACTCTTAAGTGTATTTTTATACACTTAATCTGACCAAGCTGGGTATTAGAGGCAGTGATAATATATTCATATCGTCTAAAGGTTGCAGTCACACAGGACAGATTCCTTCTCAGGTTCCCGGTGGTGACCCGTGCCATGAATGATCCTTCACATCTATGGCAGGCTCAGGCCAAGCTCCCAGCGCTGTGTTCTGGCTGCCTTTATATTATAAAGGCAGCCAGTGTACAGTGCTGGAAGCTTCCCCTGAGCCTGGCATAGATGTGAAGGATCATTCATGGCACGGGTCAGCGGCGGTGACCTGTGGGAACCTGCCTTCTCTGTGACTGCACCCCGAGGAATGAAATGAGTTCATGAATGCTGCGCCAACTATCGTACATTGCTTAAAAGGCTGAGCTTCAATGGATTTTGACCTCTTGTACTTGACGACAACATTGATGGTGTATTTATTATAACTGCCTCCGAGATCAATGTAATATGTCACCCAATAGTCTATCCATTGATTGCTAATATATAATCCCATTTAAATATAATTTATACAAAAAAAGGTAAGCAATATGAACATTCTCGATAAATTCCCTTAAAGGAGAGGTGGTGGCCATCTTAGAGACACATTTCTAACAAATATTTTGCTTACCAAACATGTTCTCACCAAACACATGCAGGGTGGCTGTGATGGTTGGCCCTCGCCCGTGGTGGCGCAGGCAGGATTGTTATAGTGACGCCTGTGATGAGAGGCTCATGCTGCCCCCTGTGTCCTCCCATGCACTCGCCGTCGAAGGTTAATGGGCAGCATGTGGGTGTTCTTAGGCCACTTGGCGGTTGCAGCAGAGAGATTTTCAGTGGATTTTGGCAGCTTCAGGGATTGAACTCTGGCTCACCGAGCACGCCACTTGCAGACGCTAACCACTCTGCCACCGCCTTCCCCTGAGGAATGTAAAAATGTTTAAAGCACAGGCAAAATTGATGGGTAGCTAACAAAGGTGCGTGGCTCCACACACTCACAATGCCCCATGTCTGCTCACCTCACCTTGTATAGGTAGAGGTTAATTGGCTATCTTCTCTTGGTTCCCTGCAGGATGTCTTAACAGCAACCCTAGTAGGACTTTAACAGCTCAACCCTTGCCCTGGTTCCCCTGCCATTCCCATCCCTATCGACCATCACTACGCGTGCCATGTCTACACAGAGGCAATAGCATTACATTCTCGAACACTTCCTTTCTTTTCTTTTGATCACACAGGGACCCTGTCTAGTAGCCTTGTGAATGTCATCACGGCATCATTTACTTATGAAAATCCTTCCATCCATTATAATACATACGTAAGTCTAATCTACAGCTTCTAAACACTATTTCTAAATCTTGATACCTACGATAGAGAGCATTACATATCAGACCCTCACAGCGGCCTCAAACATGGCCTATGGCTTGGCTTGATGATAACTCTCTCCTCAAGACAATAAATATCATTCCTCCGCTGTGTTGAGAGGTGTTGCGATACATGGTGTACACTACGTATCGCAACACAGCGGATCACTGATATGGACGGCTTTAAGGAACTCTTCTCACAAACTTTCAAGATATGATCAACAGGACAAATACGGCATAAAAGCCAAGATAAAGGTCATGGCTAACTTGGTTATACAGGTTGAAGTTCCCAAACTCGGCATCCCAAGACTCGGCAACACCCAAAACTCGGCTATGGTTCCGGATTTTCCAAAACCCGGCAGAACACCCAAAACCCGGCGCGTAGTTGCCGGGTCGGCCGCTAGGTGCCACCACACTAGGCCGCTTGGTTTCTCCCGCCG
Source organism: Chionoecetes opilio (assembly GCA_016584305.1). Taxonomy (NCBI): domain Eukaryota; kingdom Metazoa; phylum Arthropoda; class Malacostraca; order Decapoda; family Majidae; genus Chionoecetes; species Chionoecetes opilio. The sequence goes on along the minus strand of JACEEZ010015588.1, from coordinate 528,481 downwards.
ATTTGTTTGTTGTTATTGTTCAGTGGTGTTGTGACTGTAGAGTTGTGTACACTGTTATGTTGTGTACTTCTACGGGTCTGTCATTGGTATTATGGCTCCCAAACCATTTTTTTCCCCTTAATATATCTACGTTCTAAAAGTCGGAAAATTCCATGACTCGGCTCGGCGCTGGTCCCGAGGTTGCCGAGTTTGGGAACTTCAACCTGTACAGATAAACTGCTTGTAGTGATATGCAGCACAGGGATATTATGCAGCTATCATATAGGAATACATTATTTTCCTCATTAATAATATATAAAATTGTTCCTAATAATCACAGGCATGGAAGCTACATAATGTGTTAGATAATGTCCTTAGATTATTTGAGCCTGTGAGCCTATTGAATTCCACTGTCCCGAGACCCTGGGGACAGTGGAAACACTACAGAGACCACTCATTCAAATGTAGAGCCTATTGAATTTAGAATTATAGATGCCAAAAGTATTCATGTTTTTAACGCGAAGATTGACCCAATGAGACAAGGAGACGGGACCCCACCAGTGCAACCCATTTCCTGCATATCACAACTACGTAAATAAAACTAGGCGCGCGCGCGCGCGCACGCGCGCACACGCACGCACACACACACACACACACACACACACACACACACACACACACACACACACACACACACACACACACACACACACACACACACACACACACACCACACACACACACACACACACACACACACACACACGCACGCACGCACGCACGCACGCACGCACGCACGCACGCACGCACGCACGCACGCACGCACGCACGCACGCACGCACGCACGCACGCACGCACGCACGCACGCACGCACGCACGCACGCACGCACGCACGCACGCACGCACGCACGCACGCACGCACGCACGCACGCACGCACGCACGCACGCACGCACGCACGCACGCACGCACGCACGCACGCACGCACGCACGCACGCACGCACGCACGCACGCACGCACGCACGCACGCACGCACGCACGCACGCACGCACGCACGCACGCACGCACGCACGCACGCACGCACGCACGCACGCACGCACGCACGCACGCACGCACGCACGCACGCACGCACGCACGCACGCACGCACGCACGCACACACACACACACACACACACACACACACACACACACACACACACACACACACACACACACACACACACACACACACACACACACACACACACACACACACACACACACACACACACACACACACACACACACACACACACACACACACACACAGGTGTTATTTGGAAATATTTGGAAGAGACAAACACACTTGCAGGTGGTCAGTTTGGATTTAGAGGAGGAATGTCATGTACAACGAATTTATTGAGCTTTTACTCGAGTGATCGATGGGACACAGGAAAGAGAGGGGTGGGTCGATTGCATTTACTTGGACCTAAAGAAGGCATTTGACAAGGTACCTCATAAGAGACTGCTCTGAAAGCTAGAACATGTAGGAGGATTGAAGGGTGGTTTGCTGAAGTGGATGGAAGACTTTTTGAGCAACAGAGAGATGAGAACAGTAATAAAAGATCAAAAGTCAGAATGGTGCAGTGTGATAAGTGGAGTTCCTCAAGGATCAGTATTGGCCCCAGTGATGTTCTTGGTCTATGTAAATGATATGACAGAAGGAGTAAACAGTTATATGAGTTTATTCGCTGATGATGCTAAATTACTAAGAAAAGTAGAAAGTAAAGAGGACTGTGAGGATTTACAAAAGGATCTAGATAAGATTTTCAGATGGAGTCAACTATGGGAAATGGAGTTTAATGCCAAAAAGTGTAAGGTGATGGAAATGGGCAGTAGCAAAAAGAGACAGAGAGGAAAGTATTTGACGGGAAATGAATGGATAATCAAAACAAAGGTCGAAAAAGATCTGGGAGTATGGATTAAGGACAATTTGTCACCAGAGAAGCATATAAACAAGATCACAGGCGATACATATCAGTTGCTGAGGAATATAAGAATGGCATTCAAATATCTGGATGAAGAGATGATCAAGAAATTGATAACATCTCTGATTCGACCAAGGTTGGAATATGCGGCAGTGATTTGGTCACCACATAAAAAGAAGGATATAAGGAAGATTGAGAGAATACAAAGAGCAGCCACAAAAATGGCTCCAAGCCTGAGAGATTTACCATATGAAGAAAGACTTTCAAGACAAACTCCCAACACTTGAGAAAAGAAGAGAAAGGGGTGATTTTATAGCAGTGTATAGAGCATCAATGGGTCTGGAAAAAATTGATAGAGAAGATCTGTTTGTGTGGGACGACAGAAGTACAAGAGGTCATGAGAAGATATTGAAAAGGACAACATGCAAGAGGGATATCAAAAAATACAGCTTCCCGTATAGAAGCATAGAAGCCTGGAACAACCTTGATGCAAAAGTGATTAATGCAAGAAGTATTCAGGACTTCAAAGGCAAACTGGATAATAGTAGATTTGGAGACGGGACAGTACGAGCATAGCTCTTTTCCTGTATGTTACAACTAGGTAAATACAACTAGGTAAATACACACACACACACACACACACACACTTTCCCTATCGGTGCATTGATATGTGGAATAGCCTGGACAGTGAAATTATAGATGCCAAAAGTATTCACGGCATAGTTGTCATACCTGTCAACATATAATCATATCACAGCTAAGTAAATACAACTATTATATATATATATATATATATATATATATATATATATATATATATATATATATATATATATATATATATATATATATATATATATATATATATATATATATATATATATATATATATATATATGAGGCGTATTTTGTAGTGTCCTTCCGGAGTAAAATTATACTTATTTAAGCTCCGCCCCTGCTTGCCATCACAAAATACGATTGTAGCGCTGCCAAAGCTCTTTCTTGATGTTGCCGAGAGTAAAAGTGTCGTACACTTCATTACCTCTTGCAGAGGCTCAAGGAATATCGTTAAGGTTGACATTATTGAAGGCACAGCAAAGAGTAGTAGCGTGATTGTCTGTATTACACATCGATATCTAATTGTTTTGAGCTCTTAGAATGGCCTAGCATTGTTTTCTAACTCTATAGATGGACTTGATATTAAACTGAAATGTTTAGGGCGCTATGAAACTGTTATTTGAATATCTATTTGCTACACAGCCATTTCACGATGTGCGTCGAGGATGTTTAATGCTTTCATGGACCTGTACGTATGTAGGCTACGTGTACCTACATCTACGTTTCACGAATTATTCTTTGCCTAAACCTAGATGAATGCTGGTTGTGATTCATCCTCCAGTGCATCTCCCCCGTTTAACATCCATGGGCGGGTGTGTGGTGGGCGGGTGTGTGGTGGGCGGGTGTGTGATGGACGTGTGGTGGGTGGGTGTGTGGTGGGCGGATGTATGATGGGCGTGTGGTGGGTGGGTGTGTGGTAGGCGGATGGGTGATGGGCGTGTGGTGGGTGGGTGTGTGGTGGGCGGATGTGTGATGGGCGTGTGGTGGGTGGGTGTGTGGTGGGCGGATGGATGATGGGCGTGTGGTGGGTGGGTGTGGTGGTGGCGGATGGGTGATGGGCGTGTGGTGGGTGAGTGTGTGATGGGTGTGTGGTGGGCGGGTGGTGGTGGGCGGGTGGGTGCCTGGGTGGTGGTGGGTGTGTGGTGGCCCGTGGGTAGAGAGAGACCTCCTTACCGTGTTGGCGCTGAATCAGACTGATGAAATGTTCGTATTCGTGCCCTGCGATAGGTTCTCTAAAAGGCTTTCTTTTTGTGTGATATAACATATATACCAAATTTATACATTTCTATTGCAAATGTAATATCACTCATGTATATATTTAAGTATTTGACTATACTATAGCAATAATACACCAGTTTTGGTGCTAAGCCAGCAAGCATCAACGAAGATTCGGACACATTGAAAAATTCGAGGGATTGGGAAATTTGTTCCCAGACGTCGCTGGAGAATTTTAATATTTGTGACTTCTTACCTGTTAAGAGTCACCTACTCTACTCCTTACTACTCCTTACCTACTATTAATTAAATACAGTATCCTTTGCATGTCGTGCGCATGTAATGAATGTTGAATTGGATGAGAATTAAAGGAAAAGAGAAACATTTACGGGAGGAGTTTTGATAAGATTTTCTCATGCGCGCGATCTGATTGGCCAGGCTCTTGAAACCACCACCCACACCCACGACTGTATAATTTTACAGGAAAAGAGTAAAATAAGTGTATCTGCTCAGTTTTCTATGCACGCAAAAGAGTAAAAAATAAGTGGGCGGAGCTTAAATAAGTAAAATTTTACTTCCAAGGGCATGGACAAAATACGCCTATATATATATATATAAATACCTCAAGCCAGCACCGCACACACACACACACACTCACGGGCCCACGGCTCTACTCCCAGTGCTCCCGGGGCGTCACCTCTCCCCACCACCCATCTTCTTCTTCTTGTGACCTCTACCGCTTAGTATCGCTTCGTAGGTCCTGTCCTCTCCTCCTCTTCCTCCTCCTCCTCCTCCTCCTCGCCCCTCGCTGCCAGGGAAGGTCTGCCATCACAGCCTGGTTGGCCACGCACTGAGGCAGGATCTGGAAACAGAGGACTTGGTTAGCGGCATGGATCTCGCCGTGGACACTGGCTGGGCTCAACATCATATAGTCTACATAGCATAGCATGCATACATATCATAGTATTATTTATATACTTATGTTTTTATTGGGGGGTGAGGGCGGGGGGTTCCACTTTAAATTAAATCACGGCATGGCTATTCTTTACTCATCTTTAATTGTCTTCCTCTAATGACGTGTTATCTCCCCCTTATTAATAACTAGCCGCAAAGCCGCCCTCCGGGCGGACTTTTTGGCTAGCTCCTGCGGAGGGCTATTGGTGGGCAGACTCTCCAGATAGCCCCTTCTAACTTTCCTGAAATCATGAATGTAGAAATGTATGTATTAACGCCTTAACCATCACCCCCCACCCATTCACTCACCCATTACCCATCACCCCCCCCCATTCACTCACCCATTACCCATCACCACACACCCATTCACTCACCCATTACCCATCACCCCCCACCTATTCCCTCAACCATCACCCCCAACCCATCACCCCCTACCCATTCACTCACCCATCACCCCACACCCATTACCCATCACCCTACATCAAGGTTTCCTCAATTCTCGCAACCCACTTTTTCTTCTTCACAATTCTCGCTAATAGGCTACTAAAAAAAAAAAAAAAAAAAAAAAAAAAAGTGATCGGATCATCCCATAAGTGGGCTTAAAACCTTCCCCTGGTCGACTTGGTTCCAAAAATGTGCCATATGATGGGATTGAGTCACGGGGGGCGGAACCTATAGCGCACACACACACACACACACACACACACTTTCGCTTATATTATTATAGATATAGATATTGATTTTTATGTATTAGCAAAACTGCTCCCCTTTCAAACTGAATTTTTTTATGGAAATTTATACTTGCTATTGTTTGTAATTAAACTTTCCGTCTGTGTCCCTGACTTTGCCCTTGTTGGTGCCATGACTTGCCTGCCAGCAGTGTACCCTTGACTGCCACACCCACACTATCACTGTGCCAGGTCATGAAGGAATAACAAAGCCGCTGTGGACACGTAGCGGGCAAGTATACGATCAAGGTGCATTATTGTGTCTTCTTTTCTGGCATATTGCGATGCAAGGCTAATATGCAATGGCGTAGCTAGGTAGGCTATCAATGGGGGTCACTGCTGTTTAGGGGGGGGGGGCATTACGGCAAGCGGAACTCAGGGGCATTCTGATGCCACATAAAAGGGTATTATGTGCATTACATATCGTCAGTCACGGGTCCAAGCAGATTACTGCAGCCATGGCCAGTGGGGGGGCACCTGGGGGGCTCTGGATTCTCATGGGGGGGCACGTGCCTCCCCGTAGCCACGCCACTGGCTATAGCTGATCTGACGTTATATAAGGTAGAAAGATAACGAGGCAACAGCCATTACTTTGCAGGGAGGACTAAACAACCTCAATTCACACGTAAACTCTCACTCCCTCCCTCCCTCTTCCACTCACCGTGGCGCCGCCAGGACACGGGGACCAGGGTGGCTAAGGTTGGACACATCTCGAGTTTGGGGTGGCCAAGGCATAGACATTAAAAATAAAGGCTTGAATTTTCATTAGACCTCTGACTCAGATCTGAGGGGCAGTGAGATTCCAGGGGTGGCCATGGCCAACCCCTAGATCCGCCACTGACCACTCGTTCCTCTCACTCTCTCTCCCACTCCCTCCCTTTCTCTCTCTACTTGACTTACGTGGAGAAATATGAAAAAAAGCAACAAAGTAAAGTGTTGCTTGGCCAAAAATCCTGCCCGTCCTCCTCCTGCTGCCTGCACACATGTCCGTCTTCTTCCTAGCTGCCCTGCACACACCCTGCCTGAGCGCTAGCGCGCCCTCGACTGTCGCTCGGACCAGATTATTCAAGCATCTCAGCTTTGTTCAAAACTGCTTCGAAAGACTAAACCTTTCCCTTATTTCCTTCCCACGCCCTAATCTGTTGACCTTTGACCAATAATTTTTGACCTGTAACGTTATCTAAGTCTCAAATGTTAGTAAATGTGAGTTAGTAATAGTGTCGGTATAGTTTTGTAGTGCTTTTTAAGCTTATATTGATAGAGTTCGTTAATGCTTCGAACTCACAACAGCGTCGCAGAGGACCGTGGGTAGGATGTCATATATATTTTTCTTTTTGCTACGTAGTTTGTGGGTTGTTAAAGGACTGGATTGCCTTGTTTGCAGTGGCGTGGCTAGGTAGCTATCAATGGGGGCATTAGGCAAGCGGGGCCACTCTGATGCCACATAGAAGGGTACTATATTCTAATACTCTAAGATCAGATCAGTGGTGGGTATTAGAGAATTATACAGAATACGGCAGCCATGGCCAGTGGGGGGGCACCTGGAGAGGCACAGTAATCTCATGGGGGGCGCGTGCCCCCCATGCCCCCCCCCCGAGCTACGCCACTGCTAATATGGTGCTTCTGCAGTAATGTTTTTATTTTTTCATGCGTTTCTTTAAGTCTTTTTGAAAAATATGAGAAGAAAAACAACCGTTAGCTTTGGAGAAACCAAATATCAAGTAATTAAGGCCGGGCCTTTGGTGCGCCGCGGGGTTACGGACAGGCGGAGAGTCCTGTTCAGCGTGCCAAAAAAGATATTTTGGACTAAAATATTCATAAAATTGAAGATTTCAACATTTCCCTTTATTGTCGACCTATCTATTGTATCGTTACTATAGAATACTTTCTACTACAGCATATAATACTTTCTACTACAGCATATAATACTTTCTACTACAGCATATAATACTTTATACTACAGCATATAATACTTTATACTACTGCATATAATACTTTATACTACAGCATATAATACTTTATACTACAGCATATATACTTTCTACTACGGGCATTATTACTTTTCTACTACAGCATATAATACTTTCTACTACAGCATATATACTTTATACTACAGCATATATACTTTATACTACAGAAATTAATACTTTAAAACTACTGCATATAATACTTTATACTACAGCATATAATACTTTATACTACTGCATATAATACTTTCTTACTACAGCATTAATTTACTTTATATAATACTTTATACTACAGCATATAATACTTTATACTACTGCATATAATACTTTATACTACAGCATATAATACTTTATACTACAGCATATAATACTTTATACTACTGCATATAATACTTTATACTACAGCTATAATACTTTATACTACACATATAATACTTTATACTACTGCATATAATACTTTCTACTACAGCATATATACTTTATACTACAGCATATAATACTTTATACTACAGCATATATACTTTATACTACTGCATATAATACTTTATACTACAGCATATAATACTTTTATACTACTGCATATAATACTTTATACTACAGCATATAATACTTTATACTACTGCATATAATACTTTATACTACAGCATATAATACTTTATACTACTGCATATAATACTTTATACTACAGCATATAATACTTTATACTACAGCATATAATACTTTATACTACTGCATATATACTTTATACTACTGCATATAATACTTATACTACTGCATATAATACTTTATACTACAGCATATAATACTTTATACTACAGCATATAATACTTTATACTACTGCATATAATACTTTATACTACAGCATATAATACTTTATACTACTGCATATAATACTTTCTACTACAGCATATAATACTTTATACTACTGCATATAATACTTTATACTACAGCATATAATACTTTATACTACTGCATATAATACTTTATACTACAGCATATAATACTTTATACTACTGCATATAATACTTATACTACAGCATATAATACTTTATACTACAGCATATAATACTTTCTACTACAGCATATAATACTTTATACTACTGCATATAATACTTTCTACTACAGCATATAATACTTTATACTACTGCATATAATACTTTATACTACAGCATATAATACTTTATACTACAGCATATAATACTTTATACTACTGCATATAATACTTTATACTACAGCATATAATACTTTATACTACAGCATATAATACTTTATACTACAGCATATAATACTTTATACTACAGCATATAATACTTTATACTACTGCATATAATACTTTATACTACTGCATATAATACTTTATACTACAGCATATAATACTTTATACTACTGCATATAATACTTTATACTACAGCATATAATACTTTATACTACTGCATATAATACTTTATACTACAGCATATAATACTTTATACTACTGCATATAATACTTTCTACTACAGCATATAATACTTTATACTACTGCATATAATACTTTATACTACAGCATATAATACTTTATACTACTGCATATAATACTTTATACTACAGCATATAATACTTTATACTACTGCATATAATACTTTCTACTACAGCATATAATACTTTATACTACTGCATATAATACTTTCTACTACAGCATATAATACTTTATACTACTGCATATAATACTTTATACTACAGCATATAATACTTTATACTACAGCATATAATACTTTATACTACTGCATATAATACTTTATACTACAGCATATAATACTTTATACTACAGCATATAATACTTTATACTACAGCATATAATACTTTATACTACAGCATATAATACTTTATACTACAGCATATAATACTTTATACTACAGCATATAATACTTTATACTACAGCATATAATTACATCGACACAGACCAACAGACGCCCATAGCCTCACGGGGCGTCAGTCCTGCACGTGAGGGAAATGCCATGGAAGGAAACAACCGGGTACTATCGGGTACTCCGTAGTGTAGGGGTAGCACGCTCGGTTAACAACCGAGAAGTTCCGGGTTCGATCCCCGGGCGGAGCGGAAACAGTTGGGCTGTTTCCTTAAAACCCGAGCCCCTGTCCACCCAGCAGTGAATGGGTACCGGGTGTTAGCCGGGGGTTTGTGACCCGGCTCCCGGGGTGCTGGCTTCGGCCAACACTATAAGCTCTCTCTCCTCCAAGGAGGAGAGAGAGCTGTTTGGTTACAGTGGAGATCCATCTCAGCTGCGTCGATAACTGACGAAATTCTTCTAACAAAAACAACTAAAAAAAAAAAAAACGACCAGCCAGACGGACGCTAGTAGTTACTGTCCTCAATAAAATGGAAGTTTTGTAACGCCCTGTAAAGCCGTCATTGGGAAGCAGACTTCAGTGTATCTTCTTATATTTGTCAACTACTTTAACCCCTTCACGCACAGGTCTTTCCTTGGCTATAAAAAAGCGTATGTTGTCGAGCCATAAAATAAGGAAAAGTAACTGAATATACAGAAGTAGTTAGTCGATAAGGATACTAAACAATTCATATCTATAAAATATTGCTTATAATCACAAAAATTCGTCTAATGGTACCCAAATTACAATGGAAATTACGTTCTGGGCCTCAAGGGATCAAGTATTTCCCCGTTATTCCTGTTGACTGCCTGGCATTTCGACCCTAAATTCCTAATCCTCATTCGTCATGAGTCATCAACTAGAGAAAGTTTCTCTGCATCAATTTTCGTAAAACTTTTATTAAGCCTTTTGAAATACTCGCACACGGTGATTGTGAGGAGAGGAGAGAACAGGTTTACTTGTGGTGGCATTCTCTCTCTCTCTCTCTCTCTCTCTCTCTCTCTCTCTCTCTCTCTCTCTCTCTCTCTCTCTCTCTCTCTCTCTCTCTCTCTCTCTCTCTCTCTCTCTCTCTCTCTCTCTTAATATTATCATTATCATTATCATTATTATTATTTATATTATTCTTTATTATTATTATTATTATTATTATTATTTTATTTTTATTTTTATTATTATTATTATTATTATTATTTATTATTATTTATTATCATTATTACTATTATTACTATTGGTATTATTATTACTATTATTATTATTATTATTTCTATATCATTATCAGTTACCATTATTACTAATATTATTGCTTATATTATTCATTATTTTTCATATTATTTTCCACGAGATTCATTGTTTGTTAAGGCAGTAATCCATGGTGGTGGATGGGCCACAACATGCGTCACCTTACAGTAATTATAATTGTAGGTCCGTAATAGCCTTGGCTCAATGGACCTTGGCTGCATTATTATTATTATTATTGTTATGTATTTATGTTATGTACAAAGTGGCCAATAAATGTATCAATCAATAAAAAAAAATCTCTCTCTCTCTCTTCTCTCTCTCTCTCTCTCTCTCTCTCTCTCTCTCTCTCTCTCTCTCTCTCTCTCTCTCTCTCTCTCTCTCTCTCTCTCTCTCTCTCTCTCTCTCTCTCTCTCTCTCTCTCTCTCTCTCTC
>JACEEZ010015588.1:500000-512500 GCA_016584305.1 Chionoecetes opilio | reverse complement strand
TCTCATAATAATAATAATCATCTGATAATGCACTTTCTCTTTCACAAATCTTTTTTTCTTACTGTCGCTACGATAACCTTGTCTTACTCTACCGTCTTCCCCGCCACTCTGGGTAAAGACAGATGAATGGCCTTGCTAAAGTGAGTCTGGGTACGAGCTTGGGTATGCAAAGACGCGGGCAACATACCAAAGATGATACCCAGTGGAAGGAGAGGCAAAAAGTAGCTTGCAATAGTCTTGGTGCATCTCCTACGACTTTGAGAGAGAAAAAAAGGAGAGAGAAAGGGTGGACTCGATATAATGTGCAACTAACTGGTTATAGAGGAAATATTCTGGGATTTGTGGGGAGAGAAGAGAGAGAGAGAGAGAGAGAGAGAGAGAGAGAGAGAGAGAGAGAGAGAGAGAGAGAAGAAATAAAAAGACATCAATTTGTAAACGAGAGAGAGAGGGGAGAGAGAGAGAGAGGAGAGAGAAGAGGAGAGAGAGAGGGAGAAGAGAGAGAAGAGAGAGAGAGAAGAGAAGGGAAGAGAGATGAGAAGGAGAGAGAGAGAGGAGGGGGAGAGAGAGAGAGAGACATAAATAATTACACCATGTTAACGAGCGGCGTAAAAATTCCATTCCTTGCCCTCTCCTCCTACCCCCCCCTCTCATCCCTGCCTACAAGTATACTAGAGACACTAATAATAAAGGAAGGGAATGGAGGGAAGGAAGTGTGGGAGGAAGGGAGGAAGAGAGGGAGAGGGAGAGGGAATGGGTGATAGAAAAGGAAGGAGGTAAGGAAGGGAAAGGCGTGAGGCACTGAATGACATGAGGAAATGCTGAGTCAGAGAGAGAGAGAGAGAGAGAGAGAGAGAGAGAGAGAGAGAGAGAGAGAGAGAGAGAGAGAGAGAGAGAGAGAGAGAGAGAGAGAGAGAGAGAGAGAGAGAGAGAGAGAGAGAGTAATGAGAATGTTTGTCATGATTTTGTCCTCTTACATTATCATTAACCTGAATAGTGCTGGAGAGAGAGAGAGAGAGAGAGAGAGAGAGAGAGAGAGAGAGAGAGAGAGAGAGAGAGAGAGAGAGAGAGAGAGAGAGAGAGAAGAGAGAGAGAGAGAGAGAGAGAGGAGAGAGAGAGAGAGAGAGAGAGAGAGAGAGAGGAGAGAGAGAGAGAGAGAGAGAGAGAGAGAGAGAACGTGTCTACCATAAAAAAACAACCACTACCACTTCTACTACTACCACTACTTCTACCACTACAACTACTACAACCACCACTACTTCTACCACTACAACTACTACAACCACTACTACTTCTACCACTACAACTACTACAACCACTACTACTTCTACCACTACAACTACTACAACCACTACTACTTCTACCACTACAACTACTACAACCACCACTACTTCTACCACTACAACTACTACAACCACTACTACAACCACTACCACTACAACTACTACAACCACCACTACTTCTACCACTACAACTACTACAACCACTACTACTTCTACCACTACAACTACTACAACCACTACTACTTCTACCACTACAACTACTACAACCACCACTACTTCTACCACTACAACTATTACAACCACTACTACTACTACTACTACTACTAAAACTCCTACTATCACTACAAGCAACAACAACAACTACTACTACTAATTCCAGCATACCACAACAAAACCCGCCCAAATCCCGTCCCCGCAGTAGTCCAGCGACGCTCGGAGATGAGGTTCCCACGGCGGTTTGCGGGACGGGTCAGGGAAGGGAGAGAGGAGAGAGAAGGGAGAGAGAGAGAGAGAGAGAGAGAGAGAGAGAGAGAGAGAGAGAGAGAGAGAGAGAAGGGAGGAGAATCAGTGACCAGCAGGGCGGAAGGAAGGGAGGAGAAGAGGTGTGTGTGTGTGTGTGTGTGGTGTGTGTGTGTGTGTGTGTGTGTATCATTCATTCATGGTCTTGTCCACGTGAGTCGGACTCGCGATCGCCAGTTTCACCCTCCCAGTGCGAGCTTGGAGCTCATTATTACCGATCTTTGGGTAATGCTGGAACCTCAGACACCACACACCCATCCCCTTGCTCAAGGCGGACAGTACCCACCCGAATTTCTCAGTGGAAAAATCCCGGGAATGAACGGCGGTCAGGGATCGAACTCCAGACCACATAATGGTGCCGGACGCTCTAACCCACCGAGCCGTCCAGGAGGTATTTACACGGTGATTGACACAGGTGTGTGTGTGTGTGTGTGTGTGTGTGTGTGTGTGTGTGTGTGTGTGATCGTGTCGTAATACCGTAGTTTGATATACGTCACTGTGTTGTAAAGGAGGTCTTGTCTGCCTAGCAGTCCTCCCTTCCTCACCGCTACACAAGGGTGCCGTACGTAGCTATAGATAGATATGTAAATTCACCCTTGTCAATACTTTCTACTTCTGTACCTTGTGAGAAAAAATGTATATAGATTCCCCTTTCATTTTTTTATACTTCAATTTCTTCAAAAAGTTTCGTACTCTCAATTCTTCGTTGGTGAAGTTTGGAAAAATAATATATCGTCTTGTTAATCATTAAAAAAATGTACATATATTATGAAGATTCTTGAATACTTATGTGAAAAATTGCGGAAAAAAAAGAAAGAAAAAAAGCTTCTATGAGAGAGAGAGAGAGAGAGAGAGAGAGAGAGAGAGAGAGAGGGAGAGAGGAGAGACGAGAGAGAAGAGAGAGAGAGAGGGGAGGGAGAGAGAGGGGAGAGACGAGGAGAGAGGAGAGGAGCAACAAAAAAACAGAACAAAAGAGAAAAGGGGGGGGAGAGAGAAGAGCGGGGAGAGAGAGAAAAAGAGAGAGAGAGAGGAAGAGAGAGACGAAGAGAGAGAGGAGGGGGAGAGAGAGAGAAGAGGGGAAAAGAGAGAGAATAAGCTGTGAAGGGAAAGGTAACTAGAAGGGAGGCAACTTTCCCTGCCCATCTCTCTCTCTCTCTTTCCTCCGTCGCTCAGCATTGTATAGTATAAGGAAGTACAGACACGCGCCTCTTTACGTAACCTAGATTTCTTTGTCCTGTTATAGATTCGTCTTTTTATTCCATGTGGTTGCGAGTGTTTTTGTGAGTGGCTAAGAGTGTGAGGGAGAAAGTGGTGAGTGAGTGAGTGATGTGGGGAGTGAACGTATCTTCTCTTCTCTCTCTCTCTCTCTCTCTCTCCTCTCCTCTCTCTCTCTCTCTCTTTACACCGCCTACACACCAAACTACTCGAACTTTAACCTTTCTTCTACAGTACACACACACACACACACACACACACACACACACACACACACACACACACACACACACACAACACACACACACAACACACAACACACCACACATTGCATAGTCATACCAATCAACACCTATCCTAAACTTCTTCCTTCTCTCTCGTCACACCACACACACACACCACACACACACACACACAACACACACACACACACACACACACACACACACAAAATACACACACAACACACGTTTTACATACAAACTAAGTGAATGTAAGAAATGTGAGAAGTGAGTGTGTGTATGTGTGTGTGTGTGGAGAGAGAGGGGAGGGGAGAGAGAGAGGAGAGGGGAAGACGAGGAGAGAGAGAGAGAGAGAGAGAGAGGAGAGAGAGAGAGAGAGAGAGAGAGAAGGTATTAAAAAATGACTGAATTAGTTTGTCTTTATGATTAAACGGGTTAGTGAAATTCTCTTCTCTCTTTCCTCTCTCTCTCTCTCCTCTCTCTCTTCTCTCTCCTCTCTCTTCTCTCTCTCTTCTCTCTTCTTTCCTCGTTCCTTTAGTTCTACACCAGTTTTATTATCTAGCCCTCCTTCCCTTCTCTCCATCCCTCACGCCTTTCCATCACGACGCTCTCTCTTTCCTCTCACCTCCTCTTCCTCCTCCTTCTCCTCCTCCTCCTCCCCCTCCTCCTCCCCCGATATTCAAGAAAGGCAGTAAGAGCCTCGCAAGTAATTATCGCACAATTAGTCTAACGTCCGTGGATTGTTAACTATTTGAGAAAATATTGCGGGATAAAATAGTGTCTTTTCTCGATGAAAATAATCAATACTAAACTCCCCGCATGGATTTCCCAAATAAGAGATCCTGCTTAAAAAAACCTACTGGATTTTTTTAAATGTCAGTTATTCAAACTGGGACCCCTAAACTTCCCTCGGATGTAATATACCTTGATTTTCAGAAAGCCTTCGATACAGTCCACATAAGCGACTGTTGACCAAGCTAAGGGCACTGGGGTTAGGAGAGCAATTATGTTCATGGATTGGCGATTTGGGTTTCAAATCGTAAACAACGGGTAGTAATAAATGGCGAGGCATCTGATTGGTTAGATGTTATAGTGGGGGTCCTCAGGGCTCGGTCTTGGGTCCTAATCTTTTTTTTGATATATATCAACGATCTAGACTGCGGACTTGTATCTAAAATATCGAAATTGCAGATGACACCAAATTAGGCGGTAAAGCATATACTAGAGAAAACTGCGAACTCATACAAAGTGATCTCGACAAACTATCAGATTGGAGTGATAAATGGCTATTAAAAAATTCAATTCCCATAAATGTAAAGTAATGCATATAGGCAAAACATAACCTCAAATAATAACTATCAAATGCAAAATAAATCATTAACTGAAGTACAGCAGGAAAAGGATTTAGGTGTCATCATCAGTAATGATCTGAAAACCCGTCCGCATTGCCTAGCTGCCAGTAAAAAGGCAAATATGATGTTGGGCTTTATTAAACGTAACTTTGAAACATAAAACTCCGAAAGTAATGACACAATTTATACACGTCCTTGGTTAGGCCGCACTTGGAATATGCCGTTCAATTCTGGTCGCCCTGTTTCGTAAAAGATCAAGCCAAATTGGAATCAGTGCAAAGAAGAGCAACCAAACAAATTCCATCTCTGCGAAATTCATCTTATGAAGAGAGACTGCGGAAACTTAATATGTTTCCTTAAAGGATCGTAGAATCCGTGGGGACTTGATAGAAACCTTTAAGATCCTAAAAGGTTTTGATGTCATTAATCAAGAGAACCTATTCGAGCTTTCAACTCAAGTGACAACAAGAAATAATGGTTTAAAACTAAACAGTCAACGTTGCATCACCGATCTCCGTAAAAATTATTTCAATGTTAGAGTCGTTGATCGATGGAACAAGTTACCAGCAAATGTTGTCGGAGCCAGCACAATAACTACATTAAAAAACAGACTTGACGCGCACTGTAAAGTAAATGGGTATTGATAGTGCGAATTCGTATCTAGTCCCCCGTATCGATTAGTTGTAGTGGTAGTGGTAGTTGTACTTAGTATTTTTCATATCCTATCATTCTGCACTATGAAACTTCCATGTTCCTATCCTCTTTAGGGACATTGTATCATTTTCCAACTGTTTTCTTACAAGTAGTTGATAGTTAGTAGTATGTAGTTCAGCAGATACCCTCGCTATGGACCTCCTGGTGTCTGTTATTCCTATGTAATCCTATGTAATCCTCCTCCTCCTCCTCCTGTTTCCCTTCTCTTTCTCCTCTTTATCTCCCTTCCTCCAATCACCGCGTTTCCAAATACTTTTACTTTCCGTTAACATAAGAATGAGATGAAAAATAGCGACCCTATTTTGTCTCTCTGTGTTGACTTTTGCGTTCCCTTCTGTGACGTCATTATCATTGTAATCTCGTCTTAAATTTCCCCCAGACCAAGACCAAGACCGAGACCAGACCAAGACCAGACCAAGACCAAGACCAGACCAAGACCAGACCAAGACCAGACCAAGACTAGACCAAGACTAGACCAGACCAAGACCGAGACCGAGACCGAGACCAAGACCAAGAGAGACCAAAAAAGGAGTCTGGGTATTCACAGTGAAGGGTTGGACCATCTTCGTCAAAGTGTGTGTGCGTGCGTGCGTGCGTGCGTGCGTGCGTGCGTGCGTGCGTGCGTGCGTGCGTGCGTGCGTGCGTGCGTGCGTGCGTGCGTGCGTGCGTGCGTGCGTGCGTGCGTGCGTGCGTGCGTGCGTGCGTGTGTGTGTGTGTGTGTGTGTGTGTGTGTGTGTGTGTGTGTGTGTGTGTGTGTGTGTGTGTGTGTGTGTGTGTGTGTGTGACCAGCATCACCCAGTAAAAGGGAAATTATGGTTGTTCCCATTTGTTTTATCGGGAAAGATAGGGTGAAATAGGGGTTTAGAATTGAAGGCATCAGAAAACTAACCCCAGCTTCGTGATCAGCATGCCAAATAGACCTTATGGATTAATTTTCATGAAATTTGAGATTTCGAAATTTTCTCGCAAAATTCGTAGGGGGACCTTGCCAGAACATGACCTTTGCCAGAAAATCCACACAAAATAAAATAGTCACAGATTGGTGAATGGATGTCTGAGCCATTTAGGTCGCCATGAAACAGAGCCACAAACAGCACTAAGCCGCGTTAGGAAGGAACAATAAGGCGGCAGAGGCCATGGAGAGGGACATTACCAGATGATGATTTGGGTTTCCTTTCATTTCTATTATATTGGGATTAAAGGGAACTATCACAAACTAAAGGGATTATCAGGAACTACCACGTGTAGGTCTCGCGGCCTCTTGTACCTTCCTTATGTTCTTATGTGTGTGTGTGTATTCATCTAGTTGTATTTTACAGGGCCTGAGCTACACTCGTATGGCCCCGTCTCCATAGCTATACATTTTACCATTCATCCTTAGTGGTTAGTGTTGGGGTGGGGGAAGCCACCATCCCGGGAGGCGGGTAACAAACCCCCGGCTGACACTCGGTACCCATTCACTGCTGGGTGGACAGGGGCTCGAATTTTAAGGAAACAGCCCATCTTTCTCCGCTCCACCCGGGGATCGAACCCGGGATTTCTTTATTGTGAACCGAGAGTGCTAACTACTACTACACTACGGAGTACCTGTGTGTGTGTGTGTGGGTGTATGTGTGTGTGTGTGTCTTTATCTAGTTGTATTTTACAGGACCAGAGCAACGCCCGTTTAGTGTTGGCCGAAGCCACCACCCCGGGAGGCGGGTCACAAACCCCCGGCTGACACCCGGTACCCATTCACTGCTGGGTGGACAGGGACTCGGGTTTTAAGAAGACCGCCCGTCTGTCTTCGCTCCGCCCGGGGATCGAACCCGGGACTTCTCGGTTGTGAGCCGAGCGTGCTAACCCTTACACTACGGAGTTTCCAAGTGTGTGTGTGTTGTGTGTGTGTGTGTGTGTGTGTGTGTGTGTGTGTGTGTGTGTGTGTGTGTGTGTGGTCTTTCTCCCTCTATATCACAGGGCAAATATCACGCTTCGCATTACTATGGTAAAAGTTTTTTTTTCTCTCTCTCTCTCTCTCTCTCTCTCTCTCTCTCTCTCTCTCTCTCTCTCTCTCTCTCTCTCTCTCTCTCTCTCTCTCTCTCTCTCTCTCCCCTTCCCCAAAAGTCACAAGACAGTCTAAACTATAACCTACATACCCTTCACTACTAGACGCTTCAGGTATTTACATTCCAAGAGTCTGTCTGGATGCCAACACACTCAGGATGTCAAGCCTACACAACAGTCCCTCTGCACCCTGTCACCGAGGTTATCTTAGGCGTGGTGTGGGGGCGATAAACACGTCTATTGTGAGTGTTGCGATGCTTGATGGATGGGTGGGTAGGTAGGTTAGGTAGTAGTAGTGGTGGTGGTGGTGGTGGTGGTGGTGTGGTAGTAGAAGTATACGTAGTAGTATAAATTTATAGTAGTAGTAGAAGTAGTAGTGACAGTTTTAGTAGTAGTAGTAGTATAAAAAAAAGTAGTATAGTTGTTGACGCGATTGTAAAAGTAGTAGTAGTAGTAGTAGTAGTAGTAGTAGTAGTAGTAGTAGTATAGTAGTAGTAGTAGTAGTAGCAATAGGAAAAGTAGTAGTAGTAGTAGTAGTAGTAGTAGTAGTAGTAGTAGTAGTAGTAGTAACAGCAGTAATAGTAGTAGTAGTAGTAGTAGTAATAGGAAAAGTAGTAGTAGTAGTAATAGGAAAAGTAGTAGTAGTAGTAGTAGTAGTAGTAGTAGTAGTAGTAGTAGTAGTAGTAGTAGTAGTAGTATTAGTAGTAGTAGAAGTAATAGGAAAAGTAGTAGTAGCAGTAGTAGTAGTAGTAGTAGTAGTAGGTAGTAGTAGTAGTAGTAGTAGTAGTAGTAGTAGTAGTAGTAGTAGAAGTAATAGGAAAAGTAGTAGTAGTAGTAGTAGTAGTAGTAGTAATAGTAGTAGTAGTAGTAATAGGAAAAGTAGTAGTAGCAGTAGTAGTAGTAGTAGTAGTAGTAGTAGTAATAGGAAAAGTAGTAGTAGCAGCAGTAGTAGTAGTAGTAGTAGTAGTAGTAGTAGTAATAGGAAAAGTAGTAATAGCAGTAGCAGTAGTAGTAGTAGTAGTAGTAGTAGTAGTAGTAGTAGTAGTAGTAGTAGGAAAAGTAGTAGTAACAGCAGTAGTAGTAAAGACGGTTTTAGTAGTAGTATAAAAAAAAAGAATAAAAAGGAGCAACAACAACGTCACATAGGCCACTTTGGATCGTGGCCCCTCGCATCCAAACCCCGGAGCCATGAACCCCGGAACCATGAACCCCGGAACCATGAACCCCGGAACCATGAACCCCGGAACCATGAACCCCGGAACCATGAACCACGGAACCATGAACCACGGAAAACCCTGAACCCCGGAACCATGACCACGGAACCATGAACCACGGAACCAGAACCACGGAACCATGGGAAGAACCCGGAACCATGAACCACGGAACCATTGAAACCCGGAACCCCTGAACCACGGAAACATGAACCACGGAACCATGAACCACGGAACCATGACCCGAAACCCGGAACCTGAACCACGGAACATGAACCCCGGAACCCCGAACCATGAACCCCACGAACCCGCATGAACCCGGAACCATGAACCCGGAACCATGAACCCCGGAACCATGAACCCCGGAACCATGAACCACGGAACCATGAACCCCGGAACCATGAACCCCGGAACCATGAACCACGGAACCATGAACCCCGGAACCATGAACCACGGAACCATGAACCCCGGAACCATGAACCACGGAACCATGAACCCCGGAACCATGAACCACGGAACCATGAACCACGGAACCATGAACCACAGAACCATGAACCACGGAACCATGAACCCCGGAACCATGAACCCCGGAACCATGAACCCGGAACCATGAACCCCGGAACCATGAACCCCGGAACCATGAACCACGGAACCATGAACCCCCCGGGAAACCATGAACCCCGGGAACCCCTGAACCCGGAACCATGAACCCCGGAACCATGAACCCCGGAACCATGAACCCGGAACCATGAACCCCGGAACCATGAAACCCCGGAACCATGAACCCCCCGGAACCCTGAACCCGGAACCTGCCCGGAACCCCCGGAAACCCTGAACCCGGAACCATGAACCACGGAACCCTGAACCCCGGAACCCTGAAAACCCCGGAACCTGAACCACGGAAACCCTGAACCCGGAACCCGAAAACCCCGGGAAACCCTGGGAAACCCCCGGGAAACCCTGAACCCCGAACCAAAGAAACCCGAACCATGAAACCCGGAACCATAAACCCCAACCATGAACCCGGAACCATGAACCCGGAAAACCCTGAACCCGGAACCATGACCCCGGAACCATGAACCCGGACCATGAACCCGGGGAAACCATGAACCCGGAAAAACAACATGAAACGGAACCATGAACCCCGAACATGAACCCGGAACCATGAACCCGGAACCATGAACCCGGAACCATGAACCCGGAACCATGAAACCCGGAAACACATGAACCACGGAACATGAACCCGAACATGACCCGGGAACCCTGAACCCGGAAACCCTGAAACCCGGAAAACCCTGAACCCCGGATACCCCGAACCTGCCGGAACATGAACCAGGAACATGACCCGGGAACCAGAACACGGAACCATGAACCCGGAACATGAACCAAAGAAACCATGAACACGGAACCATGAACCACGAAAACCCCATGGAAACCACGGAACCATGACCCCGGAACCATGAACCCCGGAACCATGAAACCACGACCATGAACCGGAAACCATGAAACCCCGGAACCATGAACCCCCGCCGGAACCATAGGGAAACCCAAGGGAAACCCTGACCCCGGAACCATGAACCCCGGAACCATGAACACGGACATACCCGGAAAACCCTGAACCCCGGAACCATGAACCCGGAACCATGAACCCCGGAACCATGAACCCCGGAACCAGGGAACCCCGGAACCATGAACCCGGAACCATGAACCCCGGAACCAGAACCACGGAAACCCGAACCACGGAAAACAGAAACCACGGAACCCCTGACCACGGAACCATGAACCCGGAAAACCATGAACCCACCTGGGAAACCCCTGTGAACCCACGGAACCATGAACCCGGAAAACCCTGAACCCCGGAACCATGAACCACGGAACCATGAACCACGGAACCATGAACCACGGAACCATGAACCCCGGAACCATGAACCCCGGAACCATGAACCACGGAACCATGAACCCCGGAACCATGAACCCCGGAACCATGAACCACGGAACCATGAACCACGGAACCATGAACCCCGGAACCATGAACCCCGGAACCATGAACCCCGGAACCATGAACCACGGAACCATGAACCCCGGAACCATGAACCACGGAACCATGAACCCCGGAACAACCAAGGGAACCCAAACCCGGAAACCCTGAAAACCCCGGAACCATGAACCCCGGAACCATGAAACCGGGAAACCATGAACCCCGGAACCATGAACCACGGAACCATGAACCACGGAACCATGAACCACGGAACCATTTACCCACGGAACCATGAACCCGGAACCAAGAACCCCGGAACCAGAACCCGGAACCCCATGGGCCCGGAACCATGAACCACGGACCATGAACCCCGGAACCATGAACCCACGGAACCATGAACACGGAACCATGAACCACGGAACCATGAAACCCCGGAACCATGAACCACGGAAAACCCTGAACCCGGAACCATGAACCACGGAACCCATGAACCCCGGAACCATGAACCCCGGAAACCCTGAACCACCGGAACCATGAACCCCGGGGAAAACCCTGAACACGGAACCCTGAAAACCACGGAACCATGACCCGGAACATGAACCCGGAACCATGAACCCACGGAACCATGAACCACGGAACCATGAACCCCGGAACCATGAACCCGGAACCATGAACCCGGAAACCATAACCCCGGAACCATGAACCCGGGAACCATGAACCACGGAACCATGAACCCGGAACATGAACCACGGAACCATGAACCCCGGAACATGAACCCCGGAACCATGAACCACGGAACCATGAACCACGGAACCCATTGACCCGAACCATGAACCCACGGAACCATGAACCACGGAACCCTGAACCCGGAAACCATGAACCCCGGAACATGAACCCCGGAACCATGAACCCCGGAACCATGAACCACGAAACCATGAAACCCCGGAACCATGAACCCCCCGGGAAACCCTGAAACCCGAACCATGAACCACGGACCATGAACCCCGGAACCATGAAAACCCCGGAACCATGAACCACGGAACCATGAACCACGGAACCTGAACCCCGGAACCATGAACCCCGGAACCATGAAAACCCCGGAACCCTGAACCCGGGAAACCCTGAACCCCGGGAAACCCTGAACCCCGGAACCATGAACCCGGAACCCCTGAACCACGGAACCATGAACCACCCGGGAAAAACAAAAAAACTGCCCCCCAACCAAACCACGACACACACACTAAACCCGAACGGAAATGAAAACGGGAAATGAACCACCAAATGACCCCGGATTTATGAACCTCCCCCCTCTCCGCCTACTCTCCCATAACCCCATCCCCCCTCCCCCCCTCCCCCGGACCTAACCCCCCGGCCTCCAACCTCCCCACCTCCTCCCCCTCCCAAACCTTCTCTCTCTTTTCCCTCTCCTTCCTCTCCCCTTTGAAAATGAAATGGAACCTCGCTTTTATGGACGTGTCCACCGTATATTTCCTTTTCCTTTTTTCGCCGGAACCACTTTTTTCCTCTTTACCCGAACCGGATTCCTTTGACCCCGTGCCTACCCACCCCGTGTTGTTGTTTTTGTTGTGTGTGTTCTTGTTTGCTTGGTGTTGTGTTATTTTTTGGGTTTTGGTTTGTTTTTTGGAGTGGTGGGTTTCTGTGTTGTTTTGTGGTGGGCTTTTGGTCTGTGAGGGGTCTGTCCCGTGTGTGGTGTGTGGTTGGTGTGTGTGTGTGTGTGTGTGTGTGTTGTGTCTGTGTTTTGTGTGTGTGTGTGTGTGTGTGTGTCTGTGTGTGTGTGTGTGTGTGTGTGTGTGTGTGTGGTGTGTGTGTGTGTGTGTGTGTGTGTGTGTGTGGTGTGTGTCTGTGTGTGTGTGTCGTGTGTGTGTGTGTGTGTGTTGTGTGTGGTGTGTGTGTGTCTGTGTGTCTGCGTGTGCGTGTGCGTGTGT
>JACEEZ010015588.1:485000-495000 GCA_016584305.1 Chionoecetes opilio | reverse complement strand
TTTTTTGAAAAATAGATTTGCTTGAAAAAATTTTTTCCTAGCAGGGTTTTCGGGGATGCTGAACACGAAAACTGTAGTCTTTTTCAGTTTTCAATATTAGAAGGGGCCCTATTTTTAGCCAATTTACAATGACAATGATACTTTCCGATATTCCTTAAAAATTTAAAAAAAAACCCCAAAATTTGACCAAAAACTTACTACCAAAAGAAAACAAATATATTTGGGATTGCTTAAAATTAACCCCTTAAAATTTTCAATCAACGATCAGGGAATTTGTTTTTTTCAGTATTAGTATTTGTAGTATTAATTCCTAAATTTTAAACCCTCCAAAGCAAATTTTTCAAAATACTTTAAAAAACCTTTTTGGGAAAACTTTAAAAAAGGGAATCCCGTGGGAAACTTTCAATGGCCCCCCCCCCATACTTTTCCCGTAGGGTGGCGTGAAGGGCGAAGGGGCCCGTGGGAAGGGCCCCTGAAAATTGTATAAAAAAGCGAAAGGGAAAATTTTAAAAAAAAAGTTCTTTTCTTTTTCTTTTTTCTTTTTTTCTTTTTTTTTCTTTTTTTCCCTTTTTCTTTTTCTTTCTTTTTTCTTTTTTCTTTTTTTCTTTTTTTCCTTTTTTTTTTTTTCTTTCTTCTTCTTTTTTTTCTCCTTTTCTTCCTTTTCCCCCTTTTCCTCTTTTCCCCCTTTTTTCCCCCCTCCCCCTTTTTTTCCCTTTTCTTTTTTTTTGGGGGGGGAAAAAAAAGGGCTTTTCTTTCCCTTCTTTCCTTTTTCCCCCTTTCCTCTTTTTTTCCTTTCTTCCAGGGTTTTTTCTTTTTCCCTCCCCCATTCTTCCCTTTTCCCTTTTTTTTCCCCTTTTTTTCGCCCCAGTTTTCCCTTTTCCTCCCCCTGTCCCCTTTTTCCCATTCCTTTTTTTTTCGGCCTTCCTTTTTTTTTTTGAGGTTTTTTTTTTTTTTGGTTTTTTATTTTTTTTTTTTATTCCCTAGAGCCCCCCCGGGTTTTTTTTTTTTTTTTTTTTTTTTTTTTACCCCCCTTTTAACCCCCCCCCTTTTTCCCCCCAAATTTTTTTTTTTTCCCCCCTTTTGGTTTTTTTTTTGTCCCCCCAGTTTTTAACCCATTTGGAACACTTGGATCAACCCCCCCCACCCCCCCCCCCCTTTTCCCCCCCCCCTGGGCCCCCCCGGTGGGCCCCTAAAACCCGAATAGGCCCAAGCCAAGGGAAAATTAATAGAAGTTTTTTTTTTTTTTTTTTTTTTTGGGAAAAAAAAAGAATCGTTTCCCAAATAAAATTTCCCGGTTTCATTGGTTTTCTGTTAAACTGTAAAAGGCCCATTTAATAAAAAACAAGCCTTTTGTTCAGAGCAGACCTTTTTTTTTTTTTAAGGGAAAAAAACATAAAAAAATTTCCCCCTTATTGTTTTAAAATTGAAAGGGATTGGATGCCCAAAAGGGGTATCCTTTTTAATCCTTTGCCCTTTTTTTTTTTTGAGCTTGCAACACATGTGTGAAAAAAGAAAGAAAAATATTTTACATAAACCAAAAAACATCAGTTTCCCCCGTTTTAAAAACAGCAAAACTTAAATATAACAAATTCCCCGTAACGAAAGAAATTTCCCCAAAATTTAAAAACAAATAAAATTCAAATTAAACAACAAAGGGGGTTATCCACGGGAAAGGTTTTAAACAAAAAAAGGGAAAAAACTAAAAAAAAAAAACCCGATCACTTATTTTGGGGGATTTTTTTTGAAATTTCCCTCCAAATTTAACACCCCAAAAAAAGCAAAAAGGGGTTTTTAATTGGAACACGTTTTTTTGGCTGTTGAATCGTGGGGGTTTAACTCAAAAGAAACCCCCTTTTTTTTTATGCCGTCTTCCCCGACCTCCTCAACCTGACATAAAAAAAATGGGTTGTTTTTTTGGGAATCCCCCTAGCAATAAAAAATGAGGGTAAAAAAGTTTCCTTACTTTAATTTAAATTAAACCCATCAGAAAAAAAAAAAACCGGGTTTTTTAATTTTTCCCCCCCTTCCCCTTAAAGTTATTAAAAATTTTCCCGTAAAAAAAATTTAAAAAAAAAATTTTTTAATTTCCTAAAAAAACTTTTATTTTTTTTAAACCCTTTAAATTCCCTTTCCCATGGAACCCCCATTGGGGACCATGACCCCGGGTTTGGGGAAACCCCTGCCCGGGGGTTTTACTTTTGGGGGTGTGATGGTTTTCCCCCGCCCCTGGTGGCGCAGGCAGGATTTTTTTAAAGACACCCGTGATCAGAGGCTCACCCCATCTGTGTCCTCCGTGCACTCGCCGGAAGGTAAGTTTTAAAGGAAAGATGTGGGTTTTCTTAGGGCCCCTCGACGGGGCAGAAAGGGGTTTAACCCCCCTTAAAACCCAGACGTAATTTCCATTGTAATTTTTGGGTACCCTTAAACGAATTCTAGTAAATTAAACAATATTTTTTGCTAAAGACCTGTTTTTGTATCCTTGTTCACTAACTAATTTAGTATATTCAGTGCTTTCGTATTTTATGGCCCCGACAACAGACACATTTTTATAAACAAGAAAAAATTTGGGCGTTTAAGGGTTAAAATGCATTTTGTCCCTCCTCGGGGAGCGAACTATTTCCCCCGGCACGTCACTCGCGACACCCACCACTCTGGGGCCCCCACCTTCCCGGGAAGTAGTTCGTAGTAATAACAACAATTAAAATAATATGAAATTTAAAAAACCAAGTAAAAACTAATACTACACAACAAAAGTCATGGAAAAGGGACAAATTCCCTACAGGAAGAAAAGAATAAAGACATAAATACATAAATAAAATATGAAATCAGGAAAACACAAGCAATCACGCATCTTCACTGCCAAATTTCCCCTTCCCCTTCCTCCTCCTCCTCCTCCTCCTCCTCCTCCTCCTCCTCCTCCTCCTCCTCCTCTTCCTTTTTTTTACCCCCGCACACAAGGTTACGTAGGTTTGTAGACTAAACACTGGGAGGAGAAAGTTACTGCGAGGGTGTTGGGGGAGGAGGAGGAGGAGGAGAGGAGTGGGGAGAGGGAGGAGGAGAGAGGAGGAGGAGGATGAGGAGGAGGAGAGGATGAGGAGGAGGAGGAGGAGGAGGAGGAGGAGGAGGATCTGATATGAGCATTGAGGTTAAGGCGACGAACGGAGGTAAAAAGATAAACACAGGAATACAAAGGAATATACGAAAGGAAAACAGCAAAAACAGCAACAAACCATTTAGTGCACGTAAGGTTGATTCATTAAGGGAACTCTAGAAACAGCCCTGTCACCTGTATTATAAGTAAGGGAGCGAGGGAAGGTTGAAGGTTGAGGGGTGAACAAATAGTGGAAGATGAGACAAGAGAGAGGAAAAAATGTTCTCTTTTGTCTTGGCACTGCTGAAAATTGCCAGTCATGTAAATTTTCGAATGTGAGATGAATGCAAGTTAATTGAGGACTGTTTATGTGGTATTTATTCCAACGTTTCACCATTATTAGGAGAGACCAGGGCTACCGTAGATAACAGTTAAGTCGTAACTTTTTTTTCTGTTTACAGACGTGTGGTGGCGTTAATACTTATATTTCTACATGCATGATTTCAGGAAAGTTAGAAGGGGCTATCTGGAGAGTCTGTGTCATTTTGTGTCTTCATCTGTGTCATAGTATGGCTATAAATGAACAAATTACAAAAATATCTACAAAGTGGCTACCAACAGTAGAGTCGCCATCTAGTGTTTATTTACTGAGTGTCGTACCGCTGTCGTCGTCGCCCGAAAAAAAAATGCGTAGCGAAATTTGAAACCGTCTATACTTGCAGCTACAAAGCATAAAACAACGCTGAAACAGGGTAGATTATACAGTCATGATATAAACTACTGTGTATCATCTTCAGTGGCACATAAAAATCAGTAGTGATGCTATAATTCGTAATATTTGGCGACTGGCGACATCACTGCAGGTGGCGACTTTACTGTTATCTACGGTAGTTGGCACACTTTTTATCTTTTTAAATTTATGGATCACAAACGAAAAACTATTTTGTCACTTTTGTTATTTGAATGAAAAATATAAACATTCAACTACACTTTCATCAACAAAATTGTTAATTCATTACCAAACATAAGCGCAACTTCCACTTCCAACATGTGTCAACATGCCCCACGTGCGGGGTATGTTGGCACACTATGGGGCAGGCTGGCACACTATGGGGCAGGCTGGCACACACTATGGGGCAGGTTGGCACACTATGGGACAGGCTGGCACACTATGGGGCAGGCTGGCACACTATGGGGCATGTTGGCACACTATGGGGCAGGTTGGCACACTATGGGACAGGCTGGCACACTATGGGGCAGGCTGGCACACTATGGGGCATGTTGGCACACTATGGGGCAGGTTGGCACACTATGGGACATGTTGGCACACTATGGGACAGGCTGGCACACTATGGGGCAGGCTGGCACACACTATGGGGCAGGCTGGCACACTATGGGACAGCTGGCACACTATGGGCAGGCTGGCACACTATGGGACGGGCCCGGGGGGCACACTATGGGGCAGGCTGGCACACTATGGGGCAGGCTGGCACACTATGGGCAGCTGGCACACTATGGGACAGGCTGGCACACTATGGGGCAGCGGGCACACTAGGGGGCCCGGCTGGCACACTATGGGACAGGCTGGCACACTATGGACAGGCTGGCACACTATGGGGCGGGGCTGGCACACTATGGGGCAGGCTGGCACACTATGGACAGGCTGGCCCCACTATGGGGCAGGCTGGCACACTATGGGGCGGGCTGGCACACTAGGGGCAGGCTGGCACACTATGGGGCAGGCTGGCACACTATGGACAGGCTGGCACACTATGGACAGGCTGCACACTATGGACAGGCTGGCACACTATGGGACAGGTCTGCACACTATGGGCAGGCTGGCACACTATGGGCAGGCTGGCACACTATGGCAGGCTTGTGCACACTAGTGTCAGCTGCACCTGTCGACAGGCTGGCACACTAATGGGGTCAGCTGGCACACATATTGACAGTCTGCACACTATGGGCAGCTGGCACACACTCATGGGACAAGCTGCACAACTTGGGTGACAGGCTGGCACACTATGGAGCTGGCACACACTATGTGTGCAGGCTGCACACTATGGCAGGCTGGCACACACTATGACAGGCTGGCACATATGGGCAGCTGCACACACTTGGGGCGGCTGGCACACTATGGGGAGCTGGCACACTATGGGGCAGGCTGGCACTATGGGGGGCTACGTACTATGGGGCAGGCTGGCACACTATGGGTCAGGCTGGCACACTTATGGGACAGCTGGCACACTATGGGCAGGCTGGCACACTTTTGTCAGGCTGGCACCTATGTTGCAGCTGGCACACTGATGGGACAGGCTGGCAACAACTATGGGCAGGCTGGCACACACTATGTGGGCAGGCTGCACACTAAATGGTGAGGTTCTGGCACACTATGGCAGCTGCACACTATGGGGCAGCTGGCACACACTATGGGGCAGAGCATGCCACCACGTGGGGCGGTCTGGCACACACTATGGGGCAGGCTGGCACACACTATGGGGCAGGCTGGCACACTATGGGGCAGGTTGCACACTATGGGGCAGGTTGGCACACTATGGGGCAGGCTGGCACACTATGGGGCAGGCTGGCACACTATGGGGCAGGCTGGCACACCTATGGGGCAGGCTGGCAACACTATGGGGCAGGCTGGCACACTATGGGGCAGGCTGGCACACACTATGGGGCAGGCTGGCCACACTATGGGGCAGGCTGGCACACTATGGGGCAGGCTGGCACACTATGGGGCAGGCTGGCACACTATGGGGCAGGTTGGCACACTATGGGACAGGCTGGCACACTATGGGACAGGCTGGCACATTATTTTGTTTGATGTTCAGTTGAAGTAAAGTAAAGATGGGGCAAACTCTGAAACTCTCTTTGTTTCTATTTTTCCTCCCTTCTAAGACTTAAATATTTTCAAGAGAGGATAAGATAAGATAAGATTTTCATCCTATCTAGACACTTTGCAAGTACCAACTACAAGGTTATTGACTATACAAAGCGCCGCCACGTCAGCATGAACTAGGCGGACTCGAACCGCTGACCGAATGCACAGGGACGCTGCACATTGCGAGCTCACGTCTCTACCAACCTTGCCACCCTGACGGGCTTCAAGAGAGGAGCAGCAAGATACTTCCTGAACTAAATTGGCCCACCCCTCTTTTTATATTCTCTTACTGTCTTCTTTATAGGGACTGGCAACTACGCGGGATTTTTTATAATTCTTTTTTTTAGCCCTTGGCCAGTCCTTTGTGATGTAAAAAAAAAACGCTATGCTGTGCGCGATAAGTTGAATAAGTGAAGTTCTTTGAGCCTTTCTTCGTTACTTATCTCGCAATCTAAGAATCATTTTGTGTCCTACGTTGCACTCTGTATAACTTATCTATGTATTATTTTTACAGTGATACCACCAATACTGTATAGGTTAGGTTATGTTAGGTTAGGTTAGGTAGGTAAGATACGGGTGTTTAAATAAGCTGAATAGTGTTCGGGTCACTATATTATGAGGCTGTTTGTTGTTCATAGGTTCTGTCGATGAATTTGTATTGATAATTAATTTCTTAGTATTTTACAGGAAGAGGAGAATGAGCGAAAAAAAATGATAACAGAAACTAATACAAAAAACAACAGATGAGAAGGAAGAAGAAACCGACACGAAAAATTTACCAGAAAAAAAAGTAGTAAGAAACCGACAACATAAACTAACCCAAAAAAAGTTAGAGAAGGAAAAGAAAGAAGTAACGACGACAACAACAACAACAACAACAACAACAGCAGCAACAACAACAACAACAACAGCAACAACAACAACAACAACAACAACAACAACAAACATAAAGAAAAAGAAATGATAAGGAGGAGAAATATAAGAAGGTGAAGGAGAAATAATAACTAAAACTAACACAAAAAAGGAGGAGGAAGGAGGTAGATAATTTACATAAAAAATGAGGAGGAGGAGGAGGAGGAGGAGGGGGGTAGGACAAGGAGGTAAAGGAGAGAGGAAGAGGAGTAGGCGAAGAGCGGAGAAGGATAGAGGATAAAGAGGAGGAGGAGGAGGAGGAGGCTGTGTGGCGTGTATCCCAAGGAGGTAGTAAGGGGCCTACACACTCCCCTTGGTGTCTCCCTGTGTATGGGAGGTGCAAGGAATGTCTGCGGTCGCGGGGCAGACAGCGGCCTCACCACCCCCCGGCGCGGCACTGACAGCTTTGGGGCCACACCGCGTCCCCCACGACCCTTACACACACACACACACACACAATACACACACACACAATACACACACACACACACCACACACTTTGGGAAGGTAGTAGCAGAGTGGTTAGCGTCTCCGAGTGGCGTTCTCGGTGACCCAAGTTCAATCCCCAATTAGAACAAAATCTACTTAAAATCTCTGCACCGTCAAGTGGCCTAAGAACACCCACATGCCCTGCCCATTAATATAACTCTACCTTGGATTGCGAGTGCATCGGAGGACACAGGGTGGGCGGCATGAGCCTCTAATCACAGGCGTCATTATAACAATCCTGCCTGCGCCACCACGGGCGAGAGCCAACCATCACAGCCCTCAAGTGTGCCTCCAGGGCCTGCCATCCCACCCCTGGAGCTCACTGCCTATATACTCGCGCTATAATAATAACAATAATAATAATTTTATCCTCGCCCGGAGGTATACAGAGGTACAGATGTAAAAAAAACCAAAAAAAAACCCATCACACACACACACTCACTCACATACACATACGTACACAGACACACATACACACACACACCCGCGCGCGCGCACACACACACACACAAAACAACAGAAATGAATAAATAAGTAATTTAATTAATTAATAAACACCCACCCACACTCTCTCTCTCTCTCCTCCTCTCTCTCTCTCTCTCTCCTCTCCTCTCTCTCTCTCTCTCTCTCTCTTCTTCCTCTCACTCTCATTTCTTCGCCACTCACGTAACTGGGTTTGAGGAAGAGAAGAGCTAAAGAATGAAGGAGAGAGAGAGAGAGAGAGAGAGAAGAGAGAGAGAGAGAGAGAGAGAGAGAGAGAGAGAAAGAGAGAGAGAGAGAGAGAGAGAGAGAGAGAGAGAGAGAGAGAGAGAGAGAGAGAGAGAGAAGGAAAAGTTGTACAGGAATTATAAGAAAGAGTAACAGGAGGAAAGGACAAAGATTACGATAATAATTCGGAAAGAAGAAAAAATGCGATGAGAGAAAAATGTGAAAATAGAAGAATGAGAGATGAGGAAACGTAAGTCAAGGAGAGAAAGCTGATGGAAAGAAGGAAATACACAAAAAAAATTATAAAAAGATACAACGGTAGATAATGACTTGCTGATAGTCTATTCTTTTTAATGAGGCAAAAAATCCTGACCCCTTGCTGCTTACTGCCTGATATTTGATGCCAGGAGAAGGGAATACTACTACTTCTTCTTAATTTCAGCTGTATTATATCATAGTTAACCCCTTCACGCCCAGATCTTTCCTTTGCCATGAAAAATTGTCTGTTGTTAGCCATAAAACTACGAAAAAGTAACTAAATAAACCAAGTTAGCTGTGGACAAGGATACTAAGCAGGGCATAGCTATAAAAACATTGCTTATATTCATTAAAAATCATCTTATGGTGGTCAAATTACAATGAAAATTACGTTCTGGGTCTCAAGGGGTTAACCCTATCATCAGGAATACACAGGCATCATTTTCAGCATGAGACCTTAAGATAGAATGGAATTTTTGCCTCGTTAAAAAAAAAAACTATAGTTCAATATTTTTATGTATTTTTGCTCACGCTTCAATCTTTTCACTTCTACATTCATTTTACATCAATAGGTTCTTCATAATCTTGTTCTACACATCTCAAAACTTGTCTATTCATGTTTATTCACTTCCTATAACAAATTTATATTCATCTTAAGAATACTGTTCAGTATTTAGATAATTTATTTCTCTAATGAATAAAAAAAAAAAAAAGACCATAATACTAATAATTCATTGGAAGAATCAAGTATGAAGTTAAGAAATAAGGAGATGAAATGTTACATATTCATATTATTTATACACATTGTATTAATGAATGGAAATTCCCTCAACGCATTAAAGATCAGTACAGAAATGAATAAAGGCTAAAAATAGACGTGATATCAGTGCCGCACAAGATAAACCTGGCGTAGTGGTGACCCGTTGTTGGGCATCTGGCAATTATGTACTTAGGCCCATTATTATGTTCCCTTTTACCTTTGTACCGTGAGGTCACGGCTCTTTTTCAAGGAGGGGAGGTATGTAGTGGTGACCCGTTGTAGGGTATCCGGCAAACGACACTCTTTTTTTCTTCTGGGACTGAGAGTGCTGTGAAGTGTGGGGGGGGAGGGGTGTCTACAGCTTCTTTCCTGTGAATACAGGAGTGAGGCAAGGGTACGTCCTTGCCCCATTCCTTTTCAACACTTGTATGGACTGGGTATTGGGCAAAGTTGTAGATCAAAGTGATGGTGGAGCATCTCTCGGCAACACCAAGATCACTGATCTTGTTTTTGCCGATGATGAAGTAATCTTTGCTGAGTCGCTGGAGGTGCTGGTGATGGCTCTCGAGGCGCTGCACGAGGAGGCAAAGCCTTTGGGGCCTGAGGTCTCCTGGCTCAAGACCAAGACCAAGGTCCAGGTGTTTGGAGGCTTACTAGATGAAACAGTACAGTCTGTTCCTGCGTGCGGCGAGGACATTGAGATCTCGGAAAGTTTTACTACCTTGCTATGTAAATATATTTACATACGTATATATTTATATTTATTTTTATTTACTATCAAAGTATATATTTACAACTTGTATGGGAAGTCGTACAGGGAAGACGCAAGGGAGAAGCGAGAAGATGATGAGACGAGTTCTAAGCAAGTGAGGAGTGAGTGATAGCGTGGTGTCCC
>JACEEZ010015588.1:470000-480000 GCA_016584305.1 Chionoecetes opilio | reverse complement strand
CAACACACAACACAATAGAAAAGAAACTGTTGAAGAAATTTTGGTCACAACAAATCACTCAATGTACTTACTTATAATCCCATTAAAAACTCAACCACGTCCAACAAAACACACCAATCTCTACATCAAACCACAAACAACACACGTCCCACACACAACACCACAACTACCATACATACACATACACACAACAGAACATACCACAACAACAACCATCACACACACATTTCAGAACAACCTGTACCACACTTATGTATGTGTCGACAAAAATCAACTCATTATTACTTTAATAATGACATCAACAACAACCACGACACACACCACACACACAACACACACACACACACACCACACACCACCACACACACCACACCACACACACACACACAACACATAGGCACATATCCATCCACTTATGTTTTTTCTTCAATTTCTTTCCAGTTGAGTTGTCTTTTGTTACGCGACTGAATTAGCAAGAGTGAATGTACGTATGGTGTGGGAGAGAGAGAGAGGAGAGAGAGAGGAGAGAGAGAGAAAAGAGAGAGAGAGAGAGAGAGAGAGAGAGAGAGAGAGAGAGAGAGAGAGAGAGAGAGAGAGAGAGAGAGAGAGAGAGAGAGAGAGAGAGAGAGTCATCATTGAGTGAGGCAGGGCAACGGTGACCCATTTGTTACCTCTCTCCCTCTCTCTCTCTCTCGTCTCTCTCTCTCTCTCTCTCTCTCTCTCTCCTCTCTCATCTCTCTCTCCCCTCTCCTCTCTCTCTCTCCTCTCTCTCCTCTCCATCACCATCACCACCATAAGCTACTTCCTTCTACGGAATACCCTTCATAACCTTCTCTGTCCACCACCACGCCACCACCACCACCACCACCACCACCAACCACCACCACCACCACAATCCTTCCTTTCCTATATGCAGTGATCCTCTCCTTACACCACATTGCAACCTTCTATCTCACCACATTGCCTCTCTCCTCTCTCTCTCCTCTCTCTCTCTTCTCTCTCTCGTCTCCTCTCTCCTCTCTCTCTCTCTCTCTCTCTCTCTCTCTCTCTCTGGTGAGAGAGAGAGAGAGAGAGAGAGAGAGAGAGAGAGAGAGAGAGAGAGAAGAGAGAGAGAGAGAGAGAGGAGAGAGGAGAAGAGAGGGTACAAATGGGTCACCGTTGCCCTGCCTCACTCAATGATGACTGGCCTGACACAACATTTACCTGTGTCAACTCTCGGGAGAATGTGAGGGACACACACACACACACAACACACACACCACACCACACACACACACACCACTTTACGATATCCATGATAGACGCGGCTGCATTCGCTGGTTAGCCGGTTCGAATCTCTTTGCTCCCGGGATTTTTACTGACAATCAGGCGGTTACTATCCCCTTACAGGGGTGGGTTGTGTGGTGTGTGAGGTCCCAGCATTACCCAAAGATGTATAAGAGCTCCAACTACACCGGCTGGTGAAACTGGCGATCCGATCCGACTGCGTGGACAAACATAAGAACTAGAAAATCAATCTTCAAAGAAGATAACAGAAACCTCCCGACCATTGCTGTTACCCTCTGTTTTTTAATCTTATTCTCTTACCTGTCTTCTTTATAGGGACTGGCAACTAAGCGGCTCTGTGTTACCCATTTTGTTGTGCCCTTGCCCAAATTCCTTGTGATGTAAAAAAAAAAAAAAAAAAAAAAAAAAAAAAAAAAAAAAAAAAAAAAAGGAAGCTACAAGAGGCCGGGAGACCTACACGAGGTAGTTCCTGTTACTTAACACTGCCTACATCCACCTTTCATCCCCATCCATGAAATTGTCTAGCCTCCTTTAACAACTCCCTATAGACTCCGCACTAACCACCTGTCTACTGAGTCCATTCCAATCATTCACCACCCTATTTGTGAACCAGTTTTTCCCTATTTCCTTCTTAAATCTACGCTTTTTCCAGCTTGAATCCGTTACTTCTTGTTCTACCCTGTTTATTAGCCGTGAGAACTTTTCCTACATCGCCTTCATTGTATCCCTTTAACCCCTTCACACCCAAATCTTTCCTTTGCTATAAAAAAATGTCTGTTGTCGAGCCATAAAATAACGAAAAGTAACGGAGTATACCAAATTAGTTAGTAGTCAAGGATACTAAACAGGTCATTCCTTTAAAATATTGCTTATATTAACTAATTATCCTCTAATGGTACCCAAATTACAATGGAAATTACGTTCTGGGTCTCAAGGGGTTAACCATTTAAAAACTTCAGATCGCCCCTTACCCTACACCTCGAGTGAGTGTAAATTAAATAAAGCTTCAATCTCTTCTCATAAGTAAAGTTACGCATCCCATGAATCATTTTGGTCATCCTTCTCTGCACTGATTCTAACAAGGCTATATCCATCCTGTAATATGGAGACCAAAACTGAACCGCATAGTCTAGGTGAAGTCTGACTAGAGCCAAATAAAGCTTTAGAATAACCTCAGCACATCTACTTTTAACACTTCTGGTAATGAATCCTAAAACCCTATTAGCTCGATTTCTAGCCTCAATACATTGTTTCCTAGGCCGGAGGTCTGAGCTAATCCGCACACCCAAATCTTTCTAGTAGTAGTCAAATAGTACTTTCAAATAGTAGTACGTAGTGTTGGTAGTAGTAGTAGTAGTAGTAGTAGTAGTAGTAGTAGTAGTAGTAGTAGTAGTAGTAGTAGTAGTAGTAGTAGTAGTAGTAGTGTTGGTAGTAGTAGTAGTAGTAGTGTAGTAAGTAAGTAGTAGTAGTAGATAGTGTAGGGAGTAGTAGTAGTAGTAGTAGTAGTATGTAGTAGTAGTAGTAGTAGTAGTAGAGCAGTAGCAGCAGCAGCAGCAGCAGCAGCAGCAGTAGTAGTAGTAGTATAGTAGTAGTAGTAGTAGTAGTAGTAGTAGTAGTAGTAGTAGTAGTAGTAGTAGTAGTAGTAGTAGTGCCGTTTCATGCAGATTTTTAACAATCATGCTAGTGAAAGGAATATTACAATTATCTTCTCTTATCTTGATTAGCGGCTATCCAGAGAGAGAGAGAGAGAGAGAGAGAGAGAGAGAGAGAGAGAGAGAGAGAGGAGAGAGAGAGAGAGAGAGAGAGAGAGAGAGTGTGTGGATGTAACAGTATCCATTATTTGGAAAACTAATCAGACAACAGTGAAAGTCTGTAAGAAAACATGAAAACGAGACAGTGGGAGGGAGGGAATGGAGGGAAGAAGAGGGGAAGAGGAGGAGAGAGGGAAAGAGGAGGAGGAGGAGGAGGAGGAGGAGGAGGAGGAGGAGGGGAGGAGGAGGAGAGGAGGAGGAGGAGGAGGGAGGAGGAGGGAACAGGAGCGTGTGTCATAAAAGAAGAGTAACAATGAGAGAAATGATAAAGTAATGATGCGTAGATTAAGGAAGGGGAAAGGAAGGTAGGAGGCTTAACCCCTTGAGGCCCAGAACGTAATTTCCATTGTAATTTTGCCACCATTAGACGACTTTTAGTGAATATAAGCAACATTTTATAGCTATGACCTGTTTAGTATCCTTGTCGACTAACTAATTTGGTATATTAAGTGACTTTTCTTAATTTTATGGCTCGACAACGTACATTTTTTTATAGCAAAGGAAAGATCTGGGCGTGAAGGGGTTAAGAAAGGGTTAAGGGAAGGTAGCAGGCTTAAAAAGGGTGTGGTCGAGGGGAGAGGGGAAAAAAGGAAGGTAGGTTCAGGTGTGACCCCCCCAACACGATCCTTGATAAAAGTAAATAAGGTTATATAAAGTTTGAGATCCACCAACTCATCGCGGGGCAGTTAAACTTTTTGTCTCGTCCTCTCCTCCTCATCCCCCTTGCGAAATGTCCAACACTAAAATCTCCCCTCATTATATTTCGCAATCCTTAGTGTCTTTGTACCAAGGGAAGGGCAGTGCATTCATAGTTCTTTAACCCCTTCACGCCCACATCTTTCCTTGGCTATATAAAATCGTCTGTTGTTAGCTATAAAATTACGAAAAGCGTCTGTTGTTAGCTATAAAATTACGAAAAGCGTCTGTTGTTAGCTATAAAATTACGAAAAGCGTCTGTTGTTAGCTATAAAATTACGAAAAGCGTCTGTTGTTAGTTATAAAATTACGAAAAGCGTCTATTGTTAGCTATAAAATTACGAAAAGCGTCTGTTGTTAGCTATAAAATTACGAAAAGCGTCTGTTGTTAGCCATAAAATTACGAAAAGCGTCTGTTGTTAGCCATAAAATTACGAAAAGCGTCTGTTGTTAGCCATAAAATTACGAAAAGCGTCTGTTGTTAGCCATAAAATTACGAAAAGCGTCTGTTGTTAGCCATAAAATTACGAAAAGCGTCTGTTGTTAGCTATAAAATTACGAAAAGCGTCTGTTGTTAGCTATAAAATTACGAAAAGCGTCTGTTGTTAGCCATAAAATTACGAAAAGCGTCTGTTGTTAGCTATAAAATTACGAAAAGCGTCTGTTGTTAGCCATAAAATTACGAAAAGCGTCTGTTGTTAGCTATAAAATTACGAAAAGCGTCTGTTGTCAGCCATAAAATTACGAAAAGGTCACTGTAGTATAAAATTACGACAAGGTCTAAATGTTACATATATACAAAACGTCTGTGTTATATAAAATTACGAAAAGCGTCTTTGTACCTAAATTACAAACATGGAAATTACCATTTGGCCTCGAGGTGGTTTTAAAAATTTTTTTTTACTTCGTCTTGTCCAAATAATTCATTTAAGGAGAGGAAAACCAACTCTTGATATTTTTTGTTCTTTTCAGTGGTGTGTCTCGTCCAGTGTCTCGTGTCGTCTCTCCCTTTCTCCCTGCTAAGTAGAGCATGTAGAGTGGATCTCCCTCCCTCTCTCCCCTCCCTAATGACATACACCTCTCTCTCTCTCTCTCTCTCTCTCTCTCTCTCTCTCTCTCTCTCTCTCTCTCTCTCTCTCTCTCTCTCTGTGTGTCCGTCAGGGCGGCAAGGTTGGTAGAGACGTGAGCTTGCAATGCGTAGCGTCCCTGCGCATTCGGTCAGCGGTTCGAGTCCGCCTAGTTCGTGCTGACGTGGCGGCGCTTTGTATAGTCAATAACCTTGTAGTTGGTACTTGCAAAGTATCTAGATAGGATGAAAATCTTATCTTATCTCTCTCTCTGTCTGACAAGGGGCACCTAAAACAAACTTGTCGTAATTTTCCTTGGTATTTTGTGTATTCTCTCTCTCTCTCTCTCTCTCTCTCTCTCTCTCTCTCTCTCTCTCTCTCTCTCTCTCTCTCTCTCTCTCTCTCTCTCTCTCTCTCTTCTCTGACACACACATCTTCTTTCACTCTCTACATTCCACATTGTTGCATTCATCCTCCTTTCATTGCATTCCGCCGCCCCTGTTCAGTCCTCACTCCCTATATAGACATTCCTCCCTTCCCCCTACCTCCCCCTCCCCCTTGCCAACCCCTTCCGCTCCCCCTGCCTCCCCTTGTCAACCCCTTCCGCTCCCCCTGCCTCCCCCTGCCAACCCCTTCCGCTCCCCCTGCCTCCCCCTGCCAACCCCTTCCGCTCCCCCTGCCTCCCCCTGCCAACCCCTTCCGCTCCCCCTGCCAACCCCTTCCCGCTCCCCCTGCCTCCCCCTGCCAACCCCTTCCGCTCCCCCTGCCAACCCGTTCGCATATTCCCGTTTTCTGGAAGAGTATTTAGGAATTATTGAGGAATATTTATTGAGGAAGCGTTTACTCTTGAACACGTCAGGTTAGGTTACGTTAGGTGACGGTCAGGGTAGGTTTTCCTGGTGAGAAGGTGAGGTAACTTTGTGGGGGAATCACAATGAGGGTATTTTCGAGACAATACTATGGTTAGTTTCGGAGCTACAGCCAAGCGTCTTCACTGGGAAACCACAGGCTCGCATAGAGAACGGGAACATGCAACCCGTTCCCCTACCTTCGCTTTCTTCCCTTCAGAGTCAGCCACCTTAACACACGCCTTCAATTGCCGCCTGCACCCTCTCCTTAATGTCACTCTCTCGTCCATCCTTCCGGCCATTATCTCCACGCACACACACACATCCACACGCACACACACACACTCTCTCCTATTCTTCTCCGTAAATTGCTCCGTTATTACTTCCTTTGCTTTCTTTTATGGGAAATTTCTGTATTTATGTTTTTATTTCTGGTATAAAAGTTTGTGGTTTTCAAGATGTTTCTATACCGAGTGTCTTTTTTATCTCCTTTTTTGAGTTCATAAAGATGCTTTTTTTTCTTACTGGTATAAAAAGTGTCGATTTTCAGGATGTTTTTACACTTTTTTTCCCTTTTTAATTTTTGTTCTTATTTCCGGTATAAAGGTTTGTGGTTTTCAGGATGTTTCTGTACCGAGTGTGTCATTTTTGTCCTTTTTTTGAGTTGTTGGTTCTTTTTTCATGCTTTGTTTCTTTCTGGTATAGAAATTGGCGGTTTTCAGGATGTGTTTACACTCTTGTCCCTTTTTTTTCTCTTTTTAAATTTTGTTCCTCCTTCCGGCATAAAAGTTTTGTGTTTTTTTAATGTTTCTATACCGTGTGTCTTTTTTTTCTCCTTTTTTGAGTTCATAAAGATGCTTTTTTTTCTTACTGGTATAAAAAGTGTCGATTTTCAGGATGTTTTTATAGACGTTTTTTCCTTTTTTTTCCTCTTTTTAAATTTGTTCTTTCTTTCCGGTATAACAGGTGGCGGTTTTCAGGATGTTTCGACACACTTTCTTTTCCTTCTTTCTCCCTATTTTTATGTGTTTTTTTTTGTCTGGTATGAAAGTTGATGGTTTTCAGGATGTTTCGACACACTTTTTTTCCCTTTTTTTCTCCCTATTTTTACGTGTTTTTTTGTCTGGTATGAAAGTTGATGGTTTTCAGGATGTTTCGACACACTTTTTTTCCCTTTTTTTCTCCCTATTTTTACGTGTTTTTTTGTCTGGTATGAAAGTTGGCGGTTTTCAGGATGTTTCGACACACTTTTTTTTCCTTTTTTCTCCCTATTTTTACGTGTTTTTTTGTCTGGGATGAAAGTTGATGGTTTTCTGGATGTTTCTATACAGTCTTTTTTTTCTCCTTTTTTCTTTGGTTCTATTTTAATATTTTTTTCTTTCAGGGATAAAAAAAAAAAGTAGGTCGTTTTCCGGATGCTTTTCTACGCATATGTTTTTTCTTCATTTTTTCTTCTTTGATGATTTTTTCTTTCCGTTACAAAAGTCGGTTTTTTTCGGATCTTTTTCTACGAGGATCTATTTATTTTTCTCTTTTTTCTTCTTCGTTAATGCATTTTTTCTTCATTCCGGTAT
Source organism: Chionoecetes opilio (assembly GCA_016584305.1). Lineage (NCBI taxonomy): Eukaryota > Metazoa > Arthropoda > Malacostraca > Decapoda > Majidae > Chionoecetes > Chionoecetes opilio. The sequence continues at coordinate 472,717 of JACEEZ010015588.1, read as the reverse complement.
AAAAATAGATCTTTTTTGGATATTTCTAGACCGAGTGTCTTTTTCCCCCATTTATTTTATTTTCTAATGGTTTTTTTTTGTTCTTGTTTCATGTTTTTTTTCTTTACGGTACAAAAGTTTGCGGTTTTCAGGATATTTATATACGACCATGTGGTTTTTCTCTCTCTCTCTCTCTCTCTCTCTCTCTCTCTCTCTCTCTCTCTCTCTCTCTCTCTCTCTCTCTCTCTCTCTCTCTCTCTCTCTCTCTCTCTCTCTCTCTCCCCCCAGCCTTCAAAAAAAGTCTATATATGTGACTCCGTACAAGGCACTTAGGGATGCTTCATTTCCTCTTCCCTAACAACGCGACCCTTCATTCTGGTTTGACTTTCTCCCGGTGTATTTTTTTCTGCGCTCCCTTAAGACGACTTTCCCTTCCTAGGGTCACCTGTCTTCCTAAACTGGACTACTACTATTGATGCAATTCTACCTCCTATCACTACTACTATGTATACTACTACAATATTTCTACTACTATTACTACTACTACTACAATATTTCTACTACTATTACTACTACTACTACAATATTTCTACTACTATTACTACTACTACTACAATATTTCTACTACTATTACTACTACTACTACAATATTTCTACTACTATTACTACTACTACTACAATATTTCTACTACTATTACTACTGCTACTACTACTACTACTACTACTACTACTACTACTACAATATTTCTACTACTACTACTACTACTACTACTACTACTACTACTACTACTACTACTACTACACTATTACTAGTACTACGACTACTACCATTATTACCACTGCTATTCTTCTACTACTACTACTACTACTACTACTACTACTACTACACTATTACTACTGCTACTACTACTACGACTACTACCATTATTACCACTGCTATTACTACTACTACTACTACTACTACTACTACTACTACTACTACTACTACTACTACTACTACACTAATACCATTATTACCAATGCTATTACTACCATGCACTACTACTACTACTACTACTACTACTACTACTACTACTACTATAATAACTACTACTACTACTACTACTACTACTACTACTATCTATACTACTACTACTACTATAACTACTACTACAACTACTACTACTATTTCTCCCACTCCCCAAGATACCACCACCATCACCACCTATACAACGCTGCTGCCACATCCACGATAAAAAAATCCTTAAATCCTTTCACCGATCTCTTAGGACAGAAAAAATCTTACTTTCCTATTAACCCCTTGAGACCCAGAACGTAATTTCCATTGTAATTTGGGTACCATTAGACGATTTTTAGTGAATATAAGCAATATTTTATAGATATGACCTGCTTAGTAGCCTTGACCACTAACTAATTTGGTATATTTAGTTTCTTTTCGTAATTTTATGGCTTGACAACAGACATTTTTTTATAGCCCAGGAAAGATCTGGGCGTGAAGGGGTTAATGTTTTAGCTTATCAACACTTTGTTTTTATTTCTCTGCACTGTAATCCCTGTTTCCGTGGGCCTCTATATGTTTGGCTGTTTTGAAGCACACTTTCTCCTATTCTTCTCCGTAAATTACTCTTTATTACATCATTTTCTATCTTTTGTGGGAGTTTTCTTTCGTGGTTTTTTTTCTGGCATAAAAGTTGGTTGATTTCAGGATGTTTCTAAACTGAGTCTCTCTCTCTCTCTCTCTCTCTCTCTCTCTCTCTCTCTCTCTCTCTCTCTCTCTCCTCTCTCTCTCTCTCTCTTCTCGTCTCTCTCTCTCTCTCTCTCTCTCTTCTCTCTCTTCTCTCCTCTCTCTCTCTCTCTCTCTCCTCTCTCTCTCTCTCTCTCTCTCTCTCTCTCTCTCTCTCTCTCTCTCTCTCTCCCCCCCCCCCTTAGAGTCTATATATGGATAGTAGTCTCACACTGGACACTCTCACTGGACTACACTTATTAACACGTTTCACTTACATATTTTCTTTCTTTTTCTCCATTTTCATTACCGTTTCCGAATTTCCAAATACTGAACACTTAAATCTCTTACTTTATTTTCTACCATGTGTCACAACTTTAATTCCCTTTGTCATTTCCTTCCTTCTTTCACCACGTTTAATTACCGCGTCCTTATCCTTTTGTGTATTTGGTAATTATTTTGCAAGTACTACTGGACACTAATTTCTCACGACCTAAAACCCTGACATAAGAATATAAGAACATAAGAAAATAAGGAAGCTACAAGACCCGAGAAGGGCCTACACGTGGTAGTTCCTGTCACCTAACACTACCTACATCCACCTTTCATCCCCATACATGAACCTATCCAGCTCCTCTTTAAAGCTCCCTAATGACTCCTCACTAACTACCTGTCTACTGAGACCATTCCATTCATTCACCACCCTATTTGTGAACCAGTTTTTCCCTATTTCCTTTCTAAATCTACGCTTTTCCAGCTTGAATCCGTTACTTCTTGTTCTACCCTGGTTAAAACCCGTAAGAACATTTCCTACCTCTCCTTTATTAAATCCCTTTATCCACTTGAAAACGTCTATCAGATCGCCCCTTACTCTGCGTCTCTCGAGTGAGTGTAATTTTAATAACTTCAATCTTCTCTCATAACTAAAGTTACGCATCCCTTGTATCATTTTGGTCATCCTTCTCTGCACTGTTTCTAACAACACTATATCCATCCTGTAATATGGAGACCAAAA
>JACEEZ010015588.1:457500-465000 GCA_016584305.1 Chionoecetes opilio | reverse complement strand
AGGAAAAAAACATCAATGAATATGATCATAATTTGCTACAGTCAATTTTTGTTATTATGGTCAAAATGCAGTAAGGAAAGCCACGCCCCCTGCCTCCCCTTCTATTCTACGGGGCAGCTGATTAGTGCATTCCTCGTATCATCACTACCAATCACAATATCCTCACTACTTAACAGCGGCGTGACCACTGGACAGAGCAATCAATCAATCTTCACTACAGAGGGTAACAAAATAAAAAATCCCTTTGTAGTGAAGATTGCTCTGTCCAGTGGTCACGCCGCTGTTAAGTAGTGAAGATATTGTGATTGGTAGTGATGATACGAGGAATGCACCAATCAGCTGCCCCGTAGAATAGAAGGGGAGGCAGGGGGCGTGGCTTCCTTACTGCATTTTGACCATAATAAAAAAAAATATATAGTCAAGGTTATATTAGTTGCTGTGTTTTAGACCGGCAGCCAGGGGCCTTCAGCCTAGATGAGAAGGATACCAATATTGGAGTATGTGGACATCTCAGGTGTAGCGTGGGATGTTTTGAAATGGCCGTCTGCCGGGTACTACTGGTTGCGTGTGACCCCTGGGGGCCCTTAAAGTGGCCCTTTTTTCGGGCTAGCATAGATATTGGAGGTATCACATAAAACCAACTGTACATGGCTAAGTACATCCCCCAGAGTGTAAAATGACCAATGCCAGACAAATAGCCCGCTGTTTTGGCCCTGCCAGATGGGCCAAGAAGGGCCAAAATTTCGAACTAGCATAGATATTGAAGATACCGATCGGAACCACTTTTACATGAATGAGTATATTCCCCAGAGTAGGAAATGACCCATGCCAGACAAATATTCCTCTGCAACGGTGCCGCCAGAAGCCCTTAAAGTGAGCCCCACGACCCCCGCCACTCATCTAGGCTAGCACAAACATTGAAGATACCGAATGGAACCAACTTAGATTGAATGAATACATTCCCCAGTGTAGGAAATTACCCACACCAGACAAATATTCCTCTGCAATGGTGCCGCCAGAAGCCCTTAACGTGAGCCCCACGAACCCCGCCACTCATCTACACAGCGCGCCAAAATATTGTTCGCCGCATCATAACAGACGCTCCCATAAGGGAATTCTGAAAATGTACTCTATAGCAGCCTAGTGACTTCTGAGAGAGATATCCTACATATGGCAGCATGTTTAAAGCACGGGCAGTCCATCAAGACCGTTGAGGAATGTTCAGATGCCACTTGTCAATTAAAGACGAAGCATTTTGAAAAGGATCGCCTCACTCCCGGCGAGTAATTTGAACAGACGCGCGTTGGTATAACTATCATTATTTTCATAATGGGTGGCAAGAAAGACCTAACAAAGGAGCAAATTAAAGTTATTGTGATTCTACACAAGGCAGAGAGGCCAGAGGAAGAAATATCAAGGATTGTGGATGTTACGAGGAAATGTGTGATGAAGTGGGTGGAGAGTTTCGTGAACGTGGCGGGGTGGCGACACCATAACATCAAGAAGTGGCCACAGCGAGGATATAAATGTCATATCGTAATAATTTTCTTGCTCCTATTTGAGGATTGGCATCCACTTGACGTTTCATGACATTTACGGTGCTTGCTGATGTTTTACATCCTCGCTGTGGCCACTTCTTTATGTTATGGTGTTGCCACCCCACCACGTTCACGAAACTCTCCACCCACTTCATCACACATTTCCTCGTAACATCCACAATCCTTGATATTTCTTCCTCTGGCCTCTCTGCCTTGTGTAGAATCACAATAACTTTAATTTGCTCCTTTGTTAGGTCTTTCTTGCCACCCATTATGAAAATGATGATAGTTATACCAACGCGCGTCTGTTCAAATTACTCGCCGGGAGTGAGGCGATCCTTTTCAAAATGCTTCGTCTTTAATTGACAAGTGGCATCTGAACATTCCTCAACGGTCTTGATGGACTGCCCGTGCTTTAAACATGCTGCCATATGTAGGATATCTCTCTCAGAAGTCACTAGGCTGCTATAGAGTACATTTTCAGAATTTCCTTATGGGAGCGTCTGTTATGATGCGGCGAACAATATTTTGGCGCGCTGTGTAGACTAGCACAAACATTGAAGATACCGCACATAAGTATCTGCAAATTAACAAGTAGCTTTCCCCGAGTGTAAAATGGCAGATACCAAACAAATTATTGAAAATAGCCATTGTCTTGCCCTTGCCTCAAATGTCTGTCTCAAAATTTAAATGATCCTTGTCTTGTCCTCAAATTGGGTCGGACTCCGACCCCCGCTAAATACATGCCTAGACATGGCAAAACATGGAGAGCACCAGATAAATATTAGGAAGATGCTATGTAATAACTAGGAACCACAGTTTTTCATCCGAAAAAATGTATTGACCAGAAATATGAACTTCCAACGAGACTTAAAACCTTCACAGAATTACCTTCACACGGTGACTAGTACTTAAATTATTTTAATTGCACATAATTAACAGAACAAGAGTAATGACACTGGAGACTACAAGGTATAGTTATGTTTTAGGTTAAGTTTGGTTAGTTCAGATTAAATTAGTTTAGGTAAAGACTATATTAAATTAAGCTAGTCAGGGTTATTTTATATTTTTATACAATAGGTTAGACTCTTTTTAGGCCGTTTCTTCACAATTCCACACAACTTCGATTCCTTAACAAAGTTATGGCAGAATAAACTTTGAATGGCTTTAACTTTCTGTAAACTTTCTATTATCCATTTCTTCACAAAAAAAAATCACACATTTGGAGCGAGGATAAAAAAAACTGCATAGGATAGATATAGCCTATAGTTTCAATAGTTTCTGTAGCGGCCACCAAACGGAAAAGATCCCTCACTTTTAGCAAAACAAAATAACTTGCTTTTAGATATTATATCTATAATGTTAAAGTATTATCCTATATAAAAATATTCAGTAATAAGATAGTAAGGGACAGGAAGCTTGCCACGCGAGGAATGTGCAAAATGAATGCCTGAAATTTCTATCGTTCAACTTTACTCTTATAAGTGACATTTGTGAAGTTGTATGATGCCGTGGCACATTTGGCTTGTTAGGCATGTTTAACTTGTGGTTAATATGTCGAGAGTAGTTAGCGCCAGTCTGCAAACAATATCCAATATTTTGGTGTGTTATTAGTATGGAGCTGCAAGACATATATTTGATTTTATTACTACCATTCACCTACTACCTTCATGCCTAACTGGGTGGGAACACAACACTCTGGATTACCCTACCCTACTACCTAGGTCCTAATGTACCTAGTGTTCCAAGTGTGCCTACTGTATACCCAATGCTCAGTCTCATTCTTTGTCGAGTTACTAGTATAGCACAATTACTAGTCTGGATATTTGCTACCAATTTTGTTTCATGGGTTATAATCACTTACACACAACCTCAAATCAGTTTAACATCACATTGTACGTATTTATATGTATTAGTCATGTGTAATGTTTGCATAGTTATGTCTATTCAGTTTTGAGTTGAATTGCGCTTATTTTTTAAAGACATTTTTAGCTGTATAGTTTCGAGAATTTAGACATTTTGGTAATTTTTGCACCTCTGGAACCCATTACAAATAAGCATTTGAAACTGCATATGGTGTTCAAAAACATGTCCAAGACCCTTTTTGTAAGGGCTTCTGGCGGCACCATTGCAGAGGAATATTTGTCTGGTATGGGTCATTTCCTACACTGGGGAATGTATTCATTCAATCTAAGTTGGTTCCATTCGGTATCTTCAATGTTTGTGCTAGCCTAGATGAGTGGCGGGGGTCGTGGGGCTCACTTTAAGGGCTTCTGGCGGCACCGTTGCAGAGGAATATTTGTCTGGTATGGGTCATTTCCTACACTGGGGAATATACTCATTCATGTAAAAGTGGTTCCGATCGGTATCTTCAATATCTATGCTAGTTCGAAATTTTGGCCCTTCTTGGCCCGTCTGGCAGGGCCAAAACAGCGGGCTATTTGTCTGGCATTGGTCATTTTACACTCTGGGGGATGTACTTAGCCATGTACAGTTGGTTTTATGTGATACCTCCAATATCTATGCTAGCCCGAAAAAAGGGCCACTTTAAGGGCCCCCAGGGATCACACGCAACCAGTGGTACCCGGCAGACGGCCATTTCAAAACATCCCACGCTACACCTGAGATGTCCACATACTCCAATATTGGTATCCTTCTCATCTAGGCTGAAGGCCCCTGGCTGCCGGTCTATTTCTTGAAGACTTTGGAAATGTATTGAATATTATTTTTATTTTTTCGTATTTGAGAGAGAGAGAAAGGAAGAGAGAGAGAGGTCTTTATAAGTACTAGCTTAAATATGTGTGCTAGGTAAGATAGAGGTGGAAAAGAGAAGTTAATATTAAGCGGGGTTTTTTTTGCTTATATTTTCTTTATCTTAACTAACGACATAAATTGCTGTTGTTACTTTACCACTATAATGACAGACTACAGTATAATTATGGTGAATAAGGTAACTGGTTTGACCTCTCTCTCTCTCTCTCTCTCTCTCTTTCTCTCTCTCTCTCTCTTTCTCTCTCTCTCTCTCTCTCTCTCTCTCTCTCTCTCTCTCTCTCTCTCTCTCTCTCTCTCCCCTCGTGAATGACAAAATGACACCCGTATGACTGACTAGTGACTACCCTTGACACATAACTCATTAACTCTCACTTAGGCAGAAGTAGGGGTGATAAGATGGAATGGAGGAGGGGGGGAGGGGGGAGGGGGGAAGGGGGAGAGGGAAGGGGAGGGGGGGGATAATGGTAATGATGGTGATGCTGAGACTTGTAGCAGCTGTAGTGGTGGTGATGGTGGGGACTGTCGTAGTGTCGTGGTAGTAGTAGTTGTAGTAGTAATGGTAGTAGTAGTAGTAGTAGTAGTAGTAGTAGTAGTAGTAGTAGTAGTAGTAGTAGTAGTAGTAGTAGTAGTAGTAGTAGTAGTAGTGGTAGTAGTAGTAGTAGTAGTAGTAGTAGTAGTAGTATAGTAGTAGTAGTAGTAGTAGTAGTAGTAGTAGTAGTAGTAGTAGTAGTAGTAGTAGTAGCAGTAACAGTAGTAGTAGTAGTAGTAGTAGTAGTAGTAGTAGTAGTATCAGTAGTAGTAGAAGTAGTAGTAGTAGTAGTAGTAGTAGTAGTAGTAGTAGTAGTAGTAGTAGTAGTAGTAGTAGTAGTAGTAGTAGTAGTAGTAGTAGTAGTAGTAGTGGCAGTAGTAAGTAGCTGTTGTTGCTATACTTGAAGTCAAAGGAAAATGGAAGAAGAAAAAGAAAAAGCTGATGATTTAATAGAAGACGAAGGAGAGAAGAAGAAGATGCTGAAGAAGAAAGACACGACCACCAAAACAACACATAACATCATCCATCATCACCATCATCATTACCACCCAACACCCTAGATCCATCATCACCATCATCATTACCACCCAACACCCTAGATCCATCATCACCATCATCATTACCACCCAACACCCTAGAAAAGAGACGCATCGCTAACAGGGATCATTAACCTCTTCACGCCCAGATCTTTCTTTTGCCATATAAAACTCTGTTGATAACCATAAAATATCGAAAAGTAACTTAATACACCAAATTAGTTAGTGGACAATGATACTAAACAGGTCATAACTATAAAATATTGCTTATATTCATTAAAAAACGTCTAATGGTGGTCATACTACAGTGGAAATTACGTTTTAGGCCTCAAGGGGTTAACGATGCGTCTGTTTCGACCGCATGTCCCACTCTCTGCAAATGGTGATGAAGGCAATGCAAGGAAACCCATTATCCATACTCTTTTTTTTAACCTTTAGGTTAGCACGGCAGACACACTACTTTCTCCGCGCGGGAAGGCAGCCGGACAGACAGACAGACAGACACGCGGCCAGATCAGGGGCAGGGACTAGGGACTCGGGGTCAGGGGAGGTGTGGAGAGGCGGGTCCCTAAGTCCGCTCTTCCCTTTCTTTCTTAGATTACCAATGATCGTGTTTATGTAAGTGACACCTGTTCCTTACGTCACGTTTTCTATTGGATCAAAATGTCCATGTTAAGTGTCATTTTAACCCCTTGAGGCCCAGAACGTAATTTCCATTGTAATTTGGGTACCATTAGACAATTTTTTGTGAATATTAACAATATTTTATAGCTATGCCCTGTTTAGTATCCTTGTCCACTAACTAATTTGGTATATTCAGTTACTTTTCGTAATTTTATGGCTAACAACAGACGATTTTTTATAGTAAAGGAAAGATCTGGGCGTGAAGGTGTTACGGTGTTGAAGGTATAGGTGGGTAGTGGGAGGCAGGTGGGTGGTGTAGGTGGGTAATGGGAGGCAGGTGGGTGGTGTAGGGGGGTAATGGGAGGCAGGTGGTTGGTGTAGGTGGGTAATGGGGGGCAGGTGGTGGTGTTAGGTGGGTAATGGGAGGCAGGTGGGTGGTGTAGGTGGGTTTTGGGAGGCAGGTGGGTGGTGTAGGTGGGTAATGGGAGGCAGGTGGGTGGTATAGGTGGGTAATGGGAGGCAGGTGGGTGGTGTAGGTGGGTAGTGGGAGGCAGGTGGGTGGTGTAGGTGGGTAGTGGGAGGCAGGTGGGTGGTGTAGGTGGGTAGTGGGAGGCAGGTGGGTGGTGTAGGTGGGTAATGGGAGGCAGGTGGGTGGTGTAGGTGGGTAGTGGGAGGCAGGTGGGTGGTGTAGCTGGGTAGTGGGAGGCAGGTGGGTGGTGTAGGTGGGTAGTGGGAGGCAGGGGTGGTGTAGGTGGGTAGTGGGAGGCAGGTGGGTGGTGTAGGTGGGTAGTGGAGGCAGGTGGGTGTGTAGGTGGGTAGTGGAGGCAGGTGGGTGGTGTAGGTGGGTAGTGGGAGGCAGGTGGGTGGTGTAGGTGGGTAATGGGGGGCAGGTGGGTGGTGTAGGTGGGTAATGGAGGCAGGTTGGTGGTGTAGGTGGGTAATGGGAGGCAGTGGGTGGTGTAGGTGGTAGTGGGAGGCAGGTGGGTGGTGTAGGTGGGTGTGGGAGGCAGGTGGGTGGTGTAGGTGGGTAGTGGGAGGCAGGTGGGTGGTGTAGGTGGGTAGTGGGAGGCAGGTGGGTGGTGTAGGTGGGTATGGGGGGCAGGTGGGTGGTGTAGGTGGGTAATGGGAGGCAGGTGGGTGGTGTAGGTGGGTAATGGGAGGCAGGTGGGTGGTGTAGGTGGGTAGTGGGAGGCAGGTGGGTGGTGTAGTGGGTAGTGGGAGGCAGGTGGGTGGTGTAGGTGGGTAATGGGGGCAGGTGGGTGGTGTAGGTGGGTAATGGGGGCAGGTGGGTGGTGTAGGTGGGTAATGGAGGCAGTGGGTGGTGTAGGTGGGTAATGGGAGGCAGGTGGGTGGTGTAGGTGGGTAATGGGAGGCAGGTGGGTGGTGTAGGTGGTAATGGGGGGCAGGTGGGTGGTGTAGGTGGGTAATGGAGGCAGGTGGTGGTGTAGTGGGTAATGGGAGGCAGGTGGGTGGTGTAGGTGGGTAATGGGGGCAGGTGGGT
>JACEEZ010015588.1:445000-452500 GCA_016584305.1 Chionoecetes opilio | reverse complement strand
TAACATCTTGCTTGACAACGATCATCCTAAATCGCATAATGTAATAAGGGAAACCTATGCTGCTACTACTACTACTACTACTACTACTACTACTACTACTACTATACTAATAATAATAATAATAATAATAATAGTAATAATAGTAATAGAAGTACTCACCGCTGGTTTCCTCTGTGGTAATAACGCGATGCAGTGTTGAAGTGCTGAGTCTCAATCACAACCTGAAGAAAAAAACAGAAAACTTAATAATTTTGAAGGATGAGAAAGAAATGGGATATGATATGATAAAAGAAAATGATATATACAGGGAGGTCCCGAAGATACGAGAGTTAGGTTGATGTTAGATGTCTGTATACCGAATGCTCGTATGACGGGACCTCCCTGTATATATATATATATATATATATATAGTATATAATATATATATTATATTATACTATATATATACTGTTATATATTATCTATATATTATATATATATATATAAAGAAATTTTACCCTCTAATTACCACCATTACTACTGCTGTGTTCCCTCCCAACCATTACTACTGCTGTGTTCTCTCCCAACCATTACTACTGCTGTGTTCCCTCCCAACCATTACTACTGCTGAGTTCCCCCCAACCATTACTACTGCTGTGTTCCCTCCCAACCATTACTACTGCTGAGTTCCCCCCCAACCATTACTACTGCTGTGTTCCCTCCCAACCATTACTACTGCTGTGTTCCCTCCCAACCATTACTACTGCTGTGTTCCCTCCCAACCATTACTACTGCTGTGTTCCCTCCCAACCATTACTACTGCTGTGTTCCCTCCCAACCATTACTACTGCTGAGTTCCCTCCCAACCATTACTACTGCTGTGTTCCCCCCAACCATTACTACTGCTGTGTTCCCCCCAACCATTACTACTGCTGAGTTCCCCCCCAACCATTACTACTGCTGTGTTCCCTCCCAACCATTACTACTGCTGTGTTCCCTCCCAACCATTACTACTGCTGTGTTCCTCCCAACCATTACTACTGCTGGTTCCCTCCCAACCATTACTACTGCTGTGTTCCCTCCCAACCATTACTACTGCTGTGTTCCCTCCCAACCATTACTACTGCTGAGTTCCCTCCCAACCATTACTACTGCTGTGTTCCCTCCCAACCATTACTACTGCTGTGTTCCCTCCCAACCATTACTACTGCTGTGTTCCCCCCCAACCATTACTACTGCTGTGTTCCCTCCCAACCATTACTACTGCTGAGTTCCCCCCAACCATTACTACTGCTGAGTTCCCCCCAACCATTACTACTGCTGAGTTCCCCCCCAACCATTACTACTGCTGTGTTCCCTCCCAACCATTACTACTGCTGAGTTCCCCCCCAACCATTACTACTGCTGAGTTCCCTCCCAACCATTACTACTGCTGTGTTCCCTCCCAACCAGTACTACTGCTGAGTTCCCCCCCAACCATTACTACTGCTGTGTTCCCTCCCAACCATTACTACTGCTGTGTTCCCCTTCCCTTCTACAGCTCCTCGTCCTCGCACTGGTGGTTGTCGCGTGCACCGCCGCGCCGCAGTTCAAGCGAGGATGCACCCCAGGTAACAACAAAACTCACAACACAGTCACAACACACAGTCACAGGCCACGGTAACGACAAGGCTCACAACACACAGTCACAGGCCCACGGTAACAACAAGGCTCACAACACAGTCACAACACCAGTTACAGGCCCACGGTAACACTAAGGCTCACAACACAGTCACAACACAGTCACAGGCCCACGGTAGCAACAAGGCTCACAACACAGTCACAGGCCCACGGTAACAACAAGGCTCACAAACAGTACAAACACAGTCAAGGCCACGGTAACACAAGGCTCACAACACAGTCACAACACAGTCACAGGCCCACGGTAACAACAAGGCTCACAACACAGTCACAACACAGTCACAGGCCCACGGTAGCAACAAGGCTCACAACACAGTCACAGGCCCACGGTAACAACAAGGCTCACAACACAGTCACAACACAGTCAAGGGCCCACGGTAACAACAAGGCTCACAACACAGTCACAACACACAGTCACAACACAGTCACAATAAAGGAATAAAAAATACTTAGTAGTGAGTGATACATTAGTAACTCAAATATCAAGTTAAGTTAGAATAGCCTCAGAAAACCACTAAGGAGCGTATGTAAAGAGTAACACTTAATGAAGACAGAGGTGATAAAACTACATATATAATGAATAGAAGAATAATGAGTTATGTACAGCGGGTATAAGTAAGTAATATACAGTAAGTACAGTAAGTATTATAGCAAGTAACGCAGCAAAGGGTTCCGGCACGTGTGATGAAGACGTGGAGTAATTATGGGCCTTATGTATCCTTCCTTTAAGGGTGATGTTACTACTTAACTCGCCACCCATCACTTAGTTCATGCCCTTGTACCGAGAGAGAGAGAGAGAGAGAGAGAGAGGAGAGAGAGAGAGAGAGAGAGAGAGAGGAGAGAGAGAGAGAGAGAGAGAGAGAGAGAGAGAGAGAGAGAGAGAGAGAGAGAGAGAGAGAGAGAGAGAGAGAGAGAGAGAGAGAGAGAGAGAGAGAGAGAGAGAGAGAGAGAGAGAGAGAGAGAGAGAGAGAGAGAGAGAGAGAGAGAGAGAGAGAGAGAGAGGAGAGAGAGAGAGAGAGAGAGAGGAGGAGAGAGAGGAGAGAGAGAGAGAGAGAGAGAGAGAGAGAGAGAGAGAGAGAGAGAGAGAGAGAGAGAGAGAGAGAGAGAGAGAGAGAGGAGAGAGAAGAGAGAGAGGAGAGAGAGAGAGAGAGAGAGAGAGAGAGAGAGAGAGAGAGAGAGAGAGAGGAGAGAGAGAGAGAGAGAGAGAGAGAGAGAGAGAGAGACAGAGAGAGAGAGAGAGAGAGAGAGAGGAGAGAGAGAGAGAGAGGAGAGAGAGAGAGGAGAAAAAATAATAGCAGATAGATAGATAGATAAAGAAAAATATAAACTAACAAACCACCAGTCTACAGTCTCTACACACACACACACAGTCACACACACACACAGTCACACACACACACAGTCACACACACACACACACGCACACGCAGTCACACACACGCAGTCACACACACACACACACACACAAGTGGAAGGATGTAAAGTCGATACAGAAGGCAGCTACTAAAATTGTTCCCAGACCTGACTTATGAGGAGAAGCTCAAGAAATTGTGTTTGCCATCATTGTAAGAAAGAGAGGAGACTTGATATCAGTGTATAGAGCCATGTCAGGAATGGAGAGAAATGACAAAGAGGACATGTATGTACGGGACGTAGGAGCCACAAGAGCCATGTCAGGAATGGAGAGAAATGACAAAGAGGACATGTATGTAAGGGACGTAGGAGCCACAAGAGGTCATACGAAGAAGCTTAAGAAGACAAGGTGCTTGAAGGACATCAAGAAGTACAGTTTTCCCTATCGGTGCATTGACATGTGGAATAGCCTGGACAGTGAAATTATAGATGCCAAGAATATTCATGTTTTTAAAGCTAAGATTGACCCATTGAGACAAGGAGACGGGATACCACAAGTGTTGCTCATTTCCCGTATATCACAACTAGGTAAATACATATGAACATAAGAAACTAAGGAAGCTACAAGAGGCTGGGAGACCTACACGTGGTAGTTCCTGTTACTTAACACTACCTACATCCACCTTTCATCCCCATCCATGAATTTATCTAGATTCCTCATAAGGCTCTCTATTGACTCCGCACTAACTACCTGTCTACTGAGTCCATTCCAATCATTCACCACCCTATTTGTGAACCAGTTTTACCCTATTTCTTATTTGAATCTACGCTTTTCCAGCTTGAATCCGTTACTTCTTGTTCTACGCTGATTACTAGCCGTAAGAACTTTTCCTACCTCTCCTTTATTATATCCCTTTATCCACTTAAAACTTCTATCAGATCGCCCCTTACCCTCCCGTATATCACAACTAAGTAAATACAACTAGGTAAATACACCCACACCACACATCCACAACCACACACCTACACTTCCACACCCACACACCCACACACACACATCCACACTTCCACACACACCCCCACACCCCTACCCATACACTTTCACACACACACACCCACACATACACTTACATACACACCCACACACACACGCACACACACACACCCACACACACACTTCCACACACACACACCCACACATCCACACTTACACATACACACACCCACATCCACACACACACACTCCCACACACACACCCACACACACATACACACACACACATCCACACTTACACACACACCCACACACACTCCCACACATCCACACACCCACATCCACACACACACACTCCCACACAGCCACACACACACACACATCCCCAGTCCACCCATGCCTCCCCCAGTCCACCCATGCCTCCCCCAGTCCACCCATGCCTCCCCCAGTCCACCCTTGCCTCCCCAGTCCACCCTTGCCTCCCCCAGTTCCACCCATGCCTCCCCCAGTTCACCCATGCCTCCCCAGTCCACCCATGCCTCCCCCAGTCCACCCTTGCCTCCCCCAGTCCACCCATGCCTCCCCCAGTCCACCCATGCCTCCCCCAGTCCACCTTGCCTCCCCCAGTCCACCCATGCCTCCCCCAGTCCACCCATGCCTCCCCCAGTCCACCCTGCCTCCCCAGTCCACCCTTGCCTCCCCCAGTTCACCCATGCCTCCCCCAGTTCACCCATGCCTCCCCCAGTCCACCCATGCCTCCCCCAGTCCACCCTTGCCTCCCCCAGTCCACCCATGCCTCCCCCAGTCCACCCTTGCCTCCCCCAGTCCACCCTTGCCTCCCCCAGTCCACCCATGCCTCCCCCAGTCCACCCATGCCTCCCCCAGTCCACCCATGCCTCCCCCAGTCCACCCTTGCCTCCCCCCACTCCACCCGCCTCCCCCAGTCCACCCATGCCTCCCCCAGTCCACCATGCCTCCCCCAGTCCACCCTTGCCTCCCCCAGTCCACCCTTGCCTCCCCCAGTCCACCCTTGCCTCCCCAGTCCACCCATGCCCCCCCCAGTCCACCCATGCCTCCCCAGTCCACCCATGCCTCCCCAGTCCACCTTGCCTCCCCCAGTCCACCCATGCCTCCCCGGGTCCCCCCATGCCCCCCCCGGGTCCACCCTTGCCTCCCCAGTCCACCCTTGCCTCCCCAGTTCCCCCATGCCTCCCCCAGTTACCCATGCTCCCCCAGTCCACCTTGCCTCCCCAGTCCACCTTGCCCCCCCCAGTCCACCCAATGCCTCCCCCAGTCCACCTTGCCTCCCCCAGTCCACCTGCCTCCCCCAGTCACCATGCCCCCAGTCCACCCATGCCTCCCCCAGCCACCCATGCCTCCCCAGTCCACCTTGCTCCCCAGTCCACCCTTGCCTCCCCCAGTCACCCATGCCTCCCCCAGTCCACCCATGCCTCCCCCAGTCCACCTTGCCTCCCCAGTCCACCCTTGCCTCCCCCAGTACCTTTGCCTCCCCCAGTCCACCCATGCCCCCCCCAGTCCACCCATGCCTCCCCAGTCCACCCATGCCTCCCCCAGTCCACCCATGCCTCCCCCAGTCCACCCTGCCTCCCCCAGTCCACCCTTGCCTCCCCCAGTCCATCCCATGCCTCCCCTTCCCGGTGTTTCAGCCCGCGCCGCCTCATGACTTCAGCTACGGGGTGAGCGTGGCGGAGACGGGCGACGCCAAGGAACACAAGCAGACGGTGTCCCCCTCCGGCCGCACCGAGGGAGAGTACCGCTGGCTCCAGCCCAACGGCCTCTACAGGTGCGTACGATGCCTTAGATAATATTCCCTTCACGCCCAGATCTTTCCTTTGCTATAAAAAATTGTCTGTTGTCGAGCCATAATATTACGAAAAGTCACTGAATATACCACATTAGTTACTCGACAAGGATACTAAACAGGTCATATCTATAAAATATTGCTTATATTAACTAAAAATCGTCTAATGGTACCCAAATTACAATGAAAATTACGCTCTGGGTCTCAAGGGATTAATGCTAAAAACTAAAAACAAATATAAGCTAAAAGATATTATATCCTCTACAGGTGCATACGATGCCTTACACATTAACCCCTCGAGGCCCAGAACGTAATTTACATTGTAATTTGGGTATGAATATGAACATCACACTTTGCTAGTCAAGGTTATATTTGTTGGTGTGTTTCTTGAAGACTTTGGAAATGTATTGGATATTAACCACTTGAGGCCCAAAACGTAATTTCCATTGTAATTTGACTGCTATTAGACGCTTTTTAGTGAATATAAGCAATATGTAATAGATATGACCTGTTTAGTATCCTTGTCTACTAGTTAATTTGGTATACAGTATTACGTAACTTTATAGCTAACAGCAGACAATTTTATATAGCCCACCCCACCACTCCACACACCACCACATTAATCCACCTCATTCCACACACCACCACATTAATCCACACCACTCCACAAACCACCGCTTAACTCCACACGCCATTACATTACTCCACCCCACTCCACACCACCCCATTACTCCACTCCAAACCCCACCCCTTCACTCCACACACCACCACATTTATCCACCCTACTCCACTCCAAACCCCACCCACCCCACATCCCACTCCACACCCCACCCCACCACATTACTCCACAACCCCACCTCACCTCACCCTCCCCATCACTCCGGCAGGGTGGTGCGCTACTACGTGGAGGGGAACTCAGGCTTCCAGGCGGTGGTCAGCGAGGAACCCGGCCCTGACATCGCCAACTACTACTCCAACTCCCTCACCCAAGAGAGCAGCCAGGGCGTCGGTCTTCCAGCCTCCGCCTCTACACAGACCTTCGCCAAGAGTCTGGACGCCGGACGGTCTTCCTTCGGTGCGGTCAATGCCGTCAGTCCAGTCCGTCAACCCAGACCACAAACTCGCCCCGCTCCCGCCCCTGCCCCGCGTCCTTTCCAGGGCTTCAGCAGGCAGCCACAGCCCCAGCCAAGCTTCATCAACCAGCCACTGACCTCCGGGAATATCATCGACGGCGGGATCATCGACGGCGGTATTATTGACGGCGGTATTATCGACGGAGGAATCATCGACGGAGGCATCATTAACGAGAGCTACGAGGAGGACTCTAGGTTCTCTGGTTAATCCCACCACCACCACTCACTTCTACTACTACTACTACTACTACTACTGCTACTACTACTACTACTACTACTACTTCTACTACTACCACTACCACTCCCTCCCTGCTGTACTTGTTCCCGTGAAATACAGTGCCAAGACGAGTGCTAACCCTGGGTGTGTCCTGGGTGGCAAGGCAACGCTCCCAGGCTGCAGCACAACACTTGACAGGCATCTCGGCCAACCTGAACGCTTACTCTGTTACAGTAAAGAGTGCATTGCTTCAGATATATTGCCAAAGACTTGTTCTGTAGCTTGGGATCTTTGTCTTTTGTGTGCTAAAATTCAATGGACA
>JACEEZ010015588.1:237500-442500 GCA_016584305.1 Chionoecetes opilio | reverse complement strand
CAACACCAATGTTGACAAAGCAGCCTTCGGGTCTACGTGGACTTCCAAGTAGTACTTGCCACGTATTCATAACATCAGCACAAACACTATTGCCTTCCCTTAATTAACTAATTAATTAATTAAAGTAATCGTCCAGACCTATTTATTCTTTGCATAAGTGTGTTTAATGTTTATTCAAAACACCTAGTCCACAAAAAATAATTCATTTCCACGCCTTATTTCCTTAAAAACACAACTTTTGTAAAAAGCGCGGGGATAAAGTCCCCGGGCCCGTCAGGCGCACACTCTCAAATGCATAGCAATAACTTATTCCGGTTAACCTTAAAAAAAAAAATCTTCTAATTCTGCTCATTGCTGATACATGTTGAATCTATTATCATCTCTCTCTCTTCTCTCTCTCTCTCTCTCTCTCTCTCTCTCTCTCTCTCTCTCTCTCTCTCTCATTTTTCCCTTTGTAAGCTGAGAAATAAAACATTAAACACGATCATTCATGAAGTGTTTTATTGATATGTCTAACAATGCCTCACAAGTGCCGTGTCATATGATTGGCAAGCCTGCCCTTGGTAAGGAAACCCTGGCCGCAAACATCACACTTGTGCTTCCTTTCACCAGTGTGGGTGAGCATGTGTGTGTTAAGACTGCTCTTTTGGGTAAATCTTTTCAAACACTCCTGACACTGAAAGTTTCTCTCACCCGTGTGGGTGACCATGTGTTTGGTAAGATTGCTCTTTTGGGCAAATGTTTTCCCACACTCCTGACACTGAAAGTTTCTCTCTCCAGTGTGGGTGACCATGTGTTTGGTAAGACTGCTCTTTTGGGTAAATGTATTCCCACACTCCTGACACTGAAAGTTTCTCTCTCCAGTGTGGGTGAGCATGTGTGTCTTATGACTGCTCTGGTAGGTAAATATTTTCCCACACTCCTGACACTGATAGTATCGCGCACCAGTGTGGATGAGCATGTGTGTCCTAAGACTGTTCTTGTGGATAAATGTTTTGCTACACTCCTGACACTGAAAGTTTCTCTCACCAGTGTGGGTGACCATGTGTGCGTCTAAACTGTTCTTGTGGGTAAATGTTTTCCCACACTCCTGACACTGAAAGTTTTTCTCACCAGTGTGGGTGAGCATGTGTCTGGTAAGATTGTTCTTGAGGGTAAATGTTTTCCTACACTCCTGACACTGAAAGTTTCTCTCACCAGTGTGGGTGAGCATGTGTTTGTTAAGATCACTTTTATGGGCAGATGTTTTCCCACACTCCTGACACTCAAAGTTTCTCACACCAGTGTGGATGAACATGTGTCTGTAAAGATTGCTGGTGTACATAAATGTTTTCCCACACTCCTGACACTCAAAGTTTCTCACACCAGTGTGGGCGACCATGTGTGAGATAAGATTGCTCTGCTGGGTAAAGGTTTTCCCACACTGCTGACACTCAAAGTTTCTCACACCAGTGTGGGTGACCATGTGCTTAATAAGTCCATCCTTACGAGTGAACACTTTGCCACAGTGGTCACACATCAGCCCTGTCTTGCGTATGTGGGTGAGGATGTGTGTTTTAATGCCAGCCTTGCTGGAGCACACTTTGCCACAGTCGTCACAAGGGTAGGTCCTCACGCCCTCCATTGCAGCACTACTTCTGCCAGCACACCTGTGGTGGGAGGCGTCAGCTGGTCCTGCAGGAACCCTGGTGGAGGCCGGCCAGGCTGCCCCGGGGATGAACCAAGCGTTCCCTAATACAAGGGAAGTCGGGAGGAGTCCTGGCGAGGGAGCCGACCCGGACTCTTCACCTCGGCACCTGTAACATTGGTGGTGGTCAGCACACAAACACTAGTGCCTCCAGCTAGCACCTAGCTAGTGCTTCCAGCCAAGCAGTAAGGCAAGCACAGGAGCCTCACGCCACCACTCTACTTGCTGGAGAAGTGTAGTGAGTGGCTAGTGACCTTCATTCAATGCAGGCAAGTGTAGCTATGCCTTGGCTGTATGAACTAGTGAATACTTGTTCAACCTCAGTGTAAAATGAATTAAACATATTACATATACAAGGGTCTATACCACCAGAGGGACCCAACTATTACCTATACAAGGGTCTATACCACCAGGGGGACCCAACTATTACCTATACAAGGGTCTATACCACCAGGGGGACCCAACTATTACCTATACAAGGGTCTATACCACCAGGGGGACCCAACTATTACCTAACAAGGGTCTATACCACCAGGGGGACCCAACTATTACCTATACAAGGGTCTATACCACCAGGGGGACCCAACTATTACCTATACAAGGGTCTATACCACCAGGGGGACCCAACTATTACCTATACAAGGGTCTATACCACCAGGGGGACCCAACTATTACCTATACAAGGGTCTATACCACCAGGGGGACCCAACTATTACCTATACAAGGGTCTATACCACCAGGGGGACCCAACTATTACCTATACAAGGGTCTATACCACCAGGAGGACCCACCTCTTACTATACAAGGGTCTATACCACCAGGGGGACCCAACTATTACCTATACAAGGTCTATACCACCAGGGGGACCCAACTCTTACTTATACAAGGGTCTATACCACCAGGGGGACCCAACTATTACCTATACAAGGGTCTATACCACAGGGGGACCCAACTATTACCTATACAAGGGTCTATACCACCAGGGGGACCCAAACTATTACCTATACAAGGGTCTATACCACCAGGGGACCCAACTATTACCTATACAAGGGTCTATACCACAGGGGGACCCAACTATTACCATACAAGGGTCTATACCACCAGGGGGACCCAACCAGCGTTTTGCTGACATGGATCGCTTAAACACGGCAAAGGCAAAATATCCAGTCAGTCTGTAACGCGATGAAGTGTGTGCTCAGCGCGGCCCAAAGCCCTGGCCGGGATGGAAGGAAACTTGTGTTTTTAGGCACCACCAATTCTGAGGCCCAAACTTGGTTTTCCTGAATAAACATTGGTGTTCTGAACTCTTCGTTCCGGAAATTGAAACTAACCGTCTTCGAAATATATATATAATAGATATAATATATATATATATATATAATATATATATATATATATATATATATATATAATATTAAAAACGGAAAGTTAGGTTCCAGGTGGAACCTAACTCTTCGTATCTCGGGACCTCCTGTACGTACATATATATATAGATATATATATATATATATGTACAGGCGGGAGGTCCCGAAGATACGAAGCAGTTAGGTTCCACCTGGCATACTCGTAAAGCGAAATTCGTATAGCGAAATACATAACTAATGTAAAATATAGGTTTGGTTCCAGGACCCCATCAAAGACGTTTTTCACACATATTCGCAAAGACATCTTTTCACAATTTTTGGGGCAGCACACCTGGCTAATTACCCCTAAGGTCAGGCCGCGCCATATGCTTAATTACCTTCAGGACACGCCTTGCTCAGGGGTGACCTGACTGGGGTCAACAAAATCCCCCTTTGTCCAACCCGGGAGTCCTGTATTCAGGCAGTTACCTACCTACCCCCAACAGAGGAAAACACATCACTCCTCTCCCTGTGTTCCTGTGGCATCCTCCGCTGTACTTACGTTTTTCCGGCGCATAAGACGCATTTTTTTCCCCTTTTAAAAAGGAATGCAAAGTTCACCCTGCGTCTAATGCGGCCAATTTTAGTGCATGAGAGGTCAGGCAGAGAATGCAGAACAGCCGGTGGTGTATTACTAAAGGGATCTGGAGTGACCCGTGTTGAGCATAGTCCACTGAACAAATTAGTAACTGTGTTATCAACAGTAATGCATAATACTAAGAAAAGGTTGGATTTTAAGAGGAAAACCCAAGAGCTGGGGCAACAAGATTGGGGTTTGTTGCTGCCAAGATGGCCGTGTCAGATGTAAACATCATCCACACCCCGCTGGGGCTCTCCATGGTAAAACGTCTTGATATCTCGGGTCTGCTGCTTAAACCTGGGGATACTTCACTCGGCGACCCCTCCGCGCACCCACCATGGGTCCATTACCACTCAGACTCCCCGCACCCATGGAAAAAGACAAACATCCCGCATATTAGTTGTAGCCTTAAACCCGCATTCGACTCGGGCCACACAAGTTGACACAACAGTTGGAAGGAGATGATAGAAGGGAGGCAGAAAAATGGTGATGGAATTTTGCTGGAATGAAGTATTGTTGATAAATGGAATAGTGAATCAAAGAGAGTGTTAAAGTTTTTTTTTAGTGTGAGCGGTGAGGGGAAAGGGTGTAGTATCTTGGGGAGTTGTCTATACACACAAGGATGGAGAAAGGGCGTCGGGGCTTCGTATTTTATTTGACAGCGAGTCATTGTACAACGGGGGGATAAGAGGTGCTCGGCGTGTGTCTATGTGTGTCCTGTGGCGGGCTGAATTCCCTGGCTGGTTTTTGCAGTTGTGTCGGCGAGGACAAGTCAGGTCAGCGTCGGGTCACCCACTAAAACCTGGTCCCAGGGCAGGGAGGGTGGCCTAAACCGATGCAGGTGTGTGTGTGAGTTTGTTTTAGCGCCGTACAGTGGTAAGCAAGGGGGATAGGAGACAGCATAGGGCTGGTAACCACCTCGACCCTCAATCCTCACCCCTTACCTCTACGGATAAGGAAACTGTATGAAAGAGTGCTAGTAAAAAGGCTTTTCAACGGTAGATGTAGAGGGGGCAAAAATCTTCCACATGGTGCACCAAAGACCAAGACCCATCATGGGGCCCACATCTCCGCCTCAAAGGGCCCAATCACACCATACCATCATGGTGACACGGCATGCACATTTTCATCACATCCGTTAGAATTTTAATTCAAACAAATAGACGTGTTTCACTAAACGTTGCGCCGCCGTCACGGCTCCAATACACCACCGTCCTGTCACGTAACGGTTTCTGGGGAAGAATATTTTTAAAGTAATGAGGGCCTGTGCCGTGCTGATAATCATCGTTTCTCAAGGCTTTATGTTTCCCAAAACAGTGTCTTTTTGAGTTCAACTCCTCTTCTTCATCCACTAGAAGTGCTATTAATGCAAATTTCTTCAAACCATAACCTCTGAGGCACCATGTCTGTTTAGAGGGTGAGCAGGAACTGCCGAAATGATGGAACCATGACAATAGTGTGAATACAAGGGACGGCTGAAAGGAACGCTGCCGTGATTCAGAGTATGAACCAGCCTTCACCTGCACCTTCCTAAAGAAGATAATCAACCCTCGCGACTGTGATGATTCATAGGTGTAAACCAGGGCAAATATCGTCGATCCCCACAACGGTGCCCTTCAACAATTACAACAAAACAAGGTAGAGATGGTACCTTACAGACAGTGTTAACTAAATATCTTCGTAAATTTATGTTTTTGGGCAACCACCGATTTCGAGGCCGAAAAATTAGGGCCTCCTGAATAGTTTTGATGAGTTTTGAATTAATCTGGCTCTCGTTTTTGCGGACATCAATGTTTGTTTACATGTGTGTGTGGGGGGGGGAGGCAAAACCCGCCCCTCCAGGTCCGCCCCGCAAACATTTCTACGCTTCACCCCTGTCATATTATTGGTAATACAGGAGAACCTCAAATTAACCGGCATTCAAACAACTGCAGCCCCAAAACAACGGCCACTAATCGACCCAGGCTTTTTTTTTTTTTTTTTTTTTTTTTTTTTTTTTTTTTCCACTGATAAACCTGAACTCTCTTCCCGTTTCTTTTTCCCCTTTCCATGACTTAATCTTTTCAAAGAGAGTAACAAGACACCTCCCGAACTAAATTGGCTCACCCCTTTTTATTTTATTCTCTGACTGTTTCTTTTAGGGGACTTGCCAACTAAGCGGACTTTGTGTTACCCATTTTTGTTGTGCCCCTTTGGGCCCGTTCCTTGCGATAGAAAAAAAAAAAAAAAAAAAAAAAAAAAAAAAAAAAAAAAAGGGATTTTGGGGGGTTCCATAAGAGTAACTCTTAAAACAACGGCAAAATGAGTTATCCGGCATGCGCTCCCCCCCCGAGGGTGCCGGATAAACGAGGTTCTCCTGTAGTTTTAAGTATTATTATTATTATTATTATTATTATTATTAGTATTATCATTATTTATTATTATTAGTATTAGTATTAGTATTATTATTAGTATTATTATTACTATTATTACTATTATTATTTATTATTATTATTATTATATATTATTATTATTGTTATTGTTATTGTTATTGTTATTATTGTTATTGTTATTGTTGTTATTATTATATTATTATTATTATTATTATATATTATTTATCATGAAAACGGAATTGAAGTGGAAGGAAAAACAAAAAAAGTCAAGGAGAAATATAGAAGGTGATGAAGAAGAAATAGGAGCAGTGTGGTAACGTTGTGGTGAGAATAAGGAAACAGGTGATAGTGGATAAAGGTGGGGAGGAAGGAACACTGGCAGAGAAGGGACGCTGTGGGAGGGTGTTGAGGGAGCCAGGCAGGAAGGGAAAGAATAATGGATGGGTTGGGTTTATTTATATTATAGTGACAAAAAAGATACTGACATATATAATAATAAAACACTTAAAAGTTGCTTGCCTCACATTCTGGCTGGCACAGAACACACATCTATAACTTGTAGGTTTAGAACACCAGGTAGTGATGCAAAACACACCCCATCGCCGTGACGCGCTGGGTCACCACACGCATCACCAGGTTCGCCACGCAAACACAGTCAAGAATACAAACACAACTCATGAAACTGTAAACAATGTTGTCCTGTTTAGTAATGACGTGAGGCTGCCTCTTCACTGCCAGGCACTGCCACTCCTCTCTCATTCTTTTTTTTATTCTTTTTTTCCAGATTTTATTTTTATTTTTTTATTGTATTTTATTTTTATTTTTTTATTGTATTTAATTTTAATTTTTTTATAGTATTTTTTTTTTTTTTTTTTTTGTATTTTTTAATTTTTTATTGTATTTTATTTTTATTTTATTTTATTTTATTTTTATTTTTTTATTTTTTTTTATTTTTATTTTTTTATTTCATTTTATTTTTATTTTTGCCACTTAGCGTGTCATTCGGCAGATGTTAGAATCTGCTCACTCCTGATGGGAGTTCGGCGTCGCGGGCCTGGGTCTTCACTCCTTTCTCTTCTTTTTGGAGGAGCCCTTGGTGCTGGCTCCCTTGGCCTCTCTGCCCTTGCCGCCCTTGCTGCCCTTGTTGTCCTGAGGCACGGCCGCTGCCTTCTGCTTCTCAGGAAACAGCAGCTTCTTGAGCTCGGCAAGGGCGTAAGTCACGTCCTCGGGTGCCCCCGTGATGGTGCCGAATTCCTCGGCCTCGCCCTTGCGTGGGAGCTGCACGCGCACGTCAAAGCGTCGCTCCACCGTGGCGCGGCAGCCTTGCAGCACGCTTCTCTTCTCTGCGCTCACCGGGAAGCCGCACGTTGTCTCTGTCTCCGGCACTGCTGTCTCCTCCTTGTTTTCCTTCTCTTCATCACACTCTAAGTCTGAGCTATCCTCCTCGCGCCGCTCCCGCCGCCTACGTCGCAGCTTGCCAGCGGTGACAGTGGCGGGGGGATGCTGCTGCACCTTGATGCCCCATGCGGGGTCAAGAGACTCTTCGGGGCAGCAGCTCGTCCTGCTGCTCCTATCCTTGCTGCTCCTGCTTCTGCTTTCTTTCTTCAACTTATCCTTGGTCTTCTGCTGCTGCCTCTCCTTGGCCTGCTGCTGCTTCTCCTGCTCCGACTTGCGTGAGAGGACCTTCCTCTTGGTGTTATTGAGGCGGTCCATGACCCTGTCGTCCCGCCGGTTGACGAGGATCTTGCGCACCTCCTTGGCGCAGACGAAGCCCACCTCGCCGGCTTTCATGTGGCGGGTCTTGCTCAGGTTCGATCCCAGCGTGTACACCACCACCACGTTGCCCAGCTTGTTGCCCTTGGCACTGTTGGCCTTGCACAGCTGTGCCGCGTCGTTCAGAAGGACGCGGGGCACGTCGCGCAGGGCCTGGCCGGGCTCCAGCTGGAGGTACACGTGGGCCGAGGGCAAGGCGTCCACATGAAAGAACACGAGGCGCTCCGTCGCCTGCGCCAGGAGGTGGTCGTTCTCATGCTTGTCGGAGCCCATAAGGAGGGTGGCGGGCGGGTCCACCACGTCGCTGTGGAAGGTTATCACAGCGCCGCGTGGCCGCAGCAGCAGCTCGGGGGCGGAGGAGGGCGGGGCAGCGTCCTTGGTGACCGCCTTGGGGGCCTTGGTGGTGCTGGGTCCTGCCATTGATGGCGGCGTGAAGGTCTTCAGTTTCATTGTGATTCCCTTCTGCTTCATGACCCTGAGTCTGATATACAGATGAAGGTGCACGCAAAACAGGTAGGGTGGCAATATTAAGGATGTCTTAAAAAACACCTGATTGAACAAAGCCAAATAAGGACAGCAGTGATAGGAAGAGGTAGGAGTTAGCAGCAGCTTGGAGTTATGAAGAATGGAACTTTGTAGGTTCTATTCTTCATAACTCCAAGCTGCTGCTAACTCCTACCTCTTCCCTTCCTTCTTTCCCGCACCACCACCACCACCACCACCACCTTCTTCTTCTTCTTCTTCTCTTGCTCCTCATCCTAACTCCTACCTCTTCCTGTTTCCCGCACTTTCTTCACTTCTATCACCACCAGTGACCA
This sequence comes from Chionoecetes opilio, assembly GCA_016584305.1. Taxonomy (NCBI): domain Eukaryota; kingdom Metazoa; phylum Arthropoda; class Malacostraca; order Decapoda; family Majidae; genus Chionoecetes; species Chionoecetes opilio. Next base: position 433,867 of record JACEEZ010015588.1, on the reverse strand, counting down.
CCACCACCTTCTGCTCCTCCTGCTCCTGCTCCTCCTCCTCCTGCTCGTCCTTCTCCTGCTGCTCCTCCTGCTCGTCCTTCTCCTCCTGCTCCTCCTGCTCCTCCTGCTCCTTCTTCTCCTGCTCGTCCTTCTACTCCTGATCCTCCTGCTCGTCCTTCTCTTGCTCGTCCTCCTTCTGCTCGCCCTTCTCCTGCTCGTCCTTCTGCTCCTGCTCCTCCTGCTCCTCCTTCTCCTGCTCCTCCTTCTCCTGCTCCTACTCCTCCTGTTCGTCCTTCTCCTGCTCCTCCTCCTCCTGCCCCTTCTTTCTCCTATTCCTCCTGCACCTTCTTCTCTTGTTCCTGCTCCTCCTTCTCCTGCTTGTCCTCCTCTTGTTCCTCCTCCTCCTGCTCGTCCTTCTCCTGCTCCTCCTCCTCCTGTGATCTGGACTGGGGACTTGTATCAGTGTACTTGTACAGTACACTGTACAGTAAGCCACCGCTCAACCGTTCGTTGAGCTAACACAGTCTCCCTCACAATTTTTTTTTTTAACTAAAACTGATCTTATATAAGGTGTGAATACGGGTGATCTGGTCTGCAGTCAACTGTGGCTCAGACGCCATATCCAACTGTGGCTCAGACCCCATATCCAACTGTGGCTCAGACCCCATATCCAACTGTGGCTCAGACCCCATATCCAACTGTGGCTCAGACCCCATATCCAACTGTGGCTCAGACCCCATATCCAACTGTGGCTCAGACCCCATATCCAACTGTGGCTCAGACCCCATATCCAACTGTGGCTCAGACCCCATATCCAACTGTGGCTCAGACCCCATATCCAACTGTGGCTCAGACCCCATATCCAACTGTGGCTCAGACCCCATATCCAACTGAGCAAAAACACTTTCCCAAAATGTTTTGGTGACGTTTTGGTAAATTGAACCGGGAGTGACGCTAGGAAGCAAAATGTCCTGGTCACTGACCATTAATGACTAATGAGTTGAACTGCAAGCAGGAAGTCAAGGCCGTGAGTGAGTTGTCAGACACCTTTTTTTTTCAATTATTCCCCATAGGAAGCGCCATAAGGGAATTAAACTAAATTAGTCAAGGAGCGTGACGGATGCAAGACACCGCCAGCTTCCCTGTCTTGCACTGTACACTGCAATGTAAATGTAAACAAAATAATGATAATATGTCTTGGTGCCTGCTGGTTCCTGGACCCTTCTATAATGGTACTGGCACACTATCTGCAGTGGCCATCTATCTATCTATCTCTGATGCCCTCCTGGAATGGAAATTCACTAAATAAGTGGAGATATGGTTAAATTTAAAAAAAAAAATTGGAAAAGTCAAGAATGGTCGCAGTTTGGTTACTTACAAAAGAAGAGTTGTAATTAGTTTAGTTTATTGATCTGGTACCGCCCAAGTGAAAATTATGGTGATGGCCGCGACAGGTGAGTCTCCATTTATTCCTGTCCTTGCACACTGTAACCCCCTCGTTCTTCTGGCGCCCCTTCTCCACATACTATGTCCTCCCATTTCACTGGGTGTCATCCTCTAGTGTTGCTGATCATCACTTATGCATATGAGGACATTGGTCCCAAAGTCTCTGGATTACTGTCCCTCCCTCTACTTGATTTGTTGTGCCATAGACCACTGTATCTCTGGACTGTTCACACGACAATGTTTTGAAATTGCGGGGCTGCAAAGGGGCCTGCGGGGCACCCGACAAAGAGATATAGTGGTCTATGGACTATCATATAGACTGGTTTATCAGTATAAGGAGAACCTCGTTTAACCCGGGATTTAAAACAACGGCAGCCTCAAAACAACGGCACTAATCGACCCAGGCTTTTTTTTTTTTTTTTTTTTTTTTTTTTTTTTTTTCCCCACTGATAAACTCTGGAACTCTCTTCCTGTTTCTATTTTTCCACTTTCCTATGACTTAAATCTTTTCAAAAGAAGAGTAACAAGACACCTCCCGAACTAAATTGGCTCACCCCACTTTTTTATTTTATTCTCTGACTGTCTTCTTTATAGGGACTGCCAACTAAGCGGGCTTTGTGTTACCCATTTTTGTTGTGCCCTTGGCCGGTTCCTTGTGATGGGAAAAAAAAAAAAAAAAAAAAAAAAAAAAAAAAAAAAAAAAGGATTTTGGGGGATTCCATAAGAGTAACTCTCAAAACAACGGCTAAATGAGTTATCCGGCATGCGCTCCCCCCCGAGGGTGCCGGATAAACGAGGTTCTCCAGTATTCGTTTTTTCTCTATATCATCTGTTACTAAACCAAACCCCACCTCTAACCTAACCTAATCTGATTTAACCTAACTTAACTTTCTGGCTGAAATAACGGTAGATTTTCGGTACTACGTGTAATTCCATTATTATTCAATTGCGCCATGGGAAATGGGGCTCAAAATACTCAGAATGAAGAAAGCTACACGATGGTGTAGGTAAGAGTTCTAGGACTTTTGAAAGCCCACTACCAAAATAATACCAATATCTATATTTCAAATATTCCACAAAGTCTAAACACACAGCAGAAAAGCAACAAAGGCATACCTACAACATTAAATCTAAGCTATATGTCATAGGTGGCAAAATATTAGAATATCAATTCGTGGGGGCATCCTGCAATATATTATGACCGATTTTGATTACCGTCATTCCCTTTACATTTTAACTATAGTATAATTTTTCATTCACATTCACTGCACTGTGAATATTTTATTTAGGTACATGCTCATAATCATTTGTTTTCCCCTACAAATCCTTTTTCTTTTTAATAACTTGATAAATTTACGAAATTTATTTTTTCCCTCAAAAACACCAATATTTTATTTTTTCTAAAAACCTCCTTGTAAAATAGGGGTGCGTCTTATGCGGAGGTGCGTCTTATGCGCCGGCAAATACGGTACTTACATTCCCGCCGTAATAAACTTGTGTGTGAACGCTGTGTTAGGTAGGTTAAGGGACAAGGGAGGGGTACGCAGACCTCTTCCACTGCCCACAAACTCGTCTCTGCCCATCTGAATCATTGTACATCATCATACAGCCCAGATGCATACGTGGTAGGGCGCGCATTTTGAACTTGGTAATTTTACTCACCCCAGTTTGAATGTCGTACCATTGATTTCGATCGTATTGAAAATAACTAATGACAAGCTTATCTTGATTTTGATTCCGATAACGAATTCGTATAACAGGACCCCGTAATTACTAGCTATAATATCATATTAGATATAAATATATGATATTTCTGTATAACATATTATCATATATATATAATACTCCCTTATATATATAATAATTATATATATATATATATATATATATATATATATATATATATATATATATATATATATATATATATTATATAATATATATATATATATATATATATATATATATATTATATATATATATATATATAATACTGATTCAAAACATACATGTAGAAACTGGGAATCCCTGGGTCACCACTACACGCAGACGGACGTCCGTTGTGTTATGTGCATACTATTTCACTGTGAAAAGTAAGCCTTGACATAATTTCTAACTCCGGCTGCTTCTGTATCAATACATCCTCAACACAGTACATGGCGGTAGTCCAGGGAGGTCCGTTATACGAGCATTTGGTATACGAGAAATCAATGATACGAGCTGAGTAAATTTGGGTCTATTTTCAATATATGAGATCGAAAATCCAATGCTACGACATTCAAACTGGGGTGAGTAAAATTACCAAGTTCAAAATGCGCGCCCTACCACGTATGCATCTGGGCTGTATGATGATGTACAATGATTCAGATGCACAGAGACGAGTTTGTGAGCAGTGGAAGAGGTCTGCGCACCCCTCCCTTGTCCCTTACCTACCCTACCCTCTCTTGTATCACGCGGCGTCCCCTACAGTACAACGTCTTTTGTGCTTGTATTGTGCCTTGTGAGTCAATTTTAGTGCTTCCTGTCTCCCACACAACATTACCACTTGTGAGTGTTATGCATGTTTTATGTTTAATTAATGTGCAGTTATGTGTTTTGTGTGCTATTTTCTCTTTCAGAATGCTATTTCTACAGAATAGGTAGTACAGTGTGGGTAATATAGACGCTGTGTGTTTGTTGTGTTTGGTATAGCTTATTTTAGCTTGAAAAACATGTCTTTGATGGGGTTCTGGAACCAAACCATTAGTTTTACCATTACCATTTTACCATTAGTTATGTATTTCGCTATACGAGTTCGCTTTACGAGTATGCCAGGTGGAACCTAACTGCTCGTATCTTTGGGACCTCCCTGTACTGTCAACGCGTTGCATTAAAATTTTTAGAAGATTTTGATGATTTTCCATCAAATTTCAGTGTATGAAATTAACATAAACACCTTCCCTGTCATTAATTCTTAAATAGTACTGTTTACACAAAACTATAATAATTGGTAAGTACAGTAAAAGCCTTATAACTCGGCACGATAGGGGCTCTGGCCCTTGCCGAGTTATTCAATGTGCCGAGTTATGCAATGTCCTCCTCTGATATGGGTAAAAAAATTAAAAAATAAAATTGTAAATACAGTACAGGGAGGTCCCGTTATACGAGCATTCGATATACGAGAATCCGATGATACGAGATGTGTAAATTAGGGTCTATTTTCAATATACGAGATCGAAAATCCAATGTTACGACATTCAAACTGGGGTGAGTAAAATTACCAAGTTATTTACTAAAATTATAAACATTTACTGACTACATATATGATTTTACCCAAGGTTGTACGATAATCAATCTGAAAATAACGTGCAGACTGGCCAACGACTGCTCGAGACTGGTATTAGCAGAGGTAGGAAGTCTCCAGGCTCGCTTATTATTGTTTGGTATGCTATGAAATATCATTTCTCTAGGTGAATGTAGACATATGATTGCATTTGGATGGATATCATTCATATATATGAGTAAAGAGATGAAATACAAGCAAGGGACTCATCCACGTCTGGCAGCATGGCCTTTGGTAGCAGCAGCAGCAGCATGAGCCAGCCCATGAAGCCCGTGAGGTGGATATCAACACCATTAGACCAAGGGAGATAGATGTCTTTGGTAATATTTAGTAGGGGAACGAGAACCCCTTGAGGAATCCTATGATCCCTGGTGATATCCTATGGTGCTGTCACAGGTGTGGGAGCTGACTGTCTTCAGGAAGGCACAGGTGAGGCGGATGACGGCGGGTTTTTACTCAAAAATTTTGAGTGGCGGCGCCGCTGGAGCCGCCACAGTAGGTTTGGGCAGGATTAAACGTCTTATTACTCGTTATTATACAACTTAGTGATTATGGTGTGATGTCATATACACGTGTCATTATCTATATCAATGTAGCACCGTGTTTCACCTTAAATAAGGGTGATTTAAAGATGTTATGATGAGGCGCGACTGGCAGGGCAGAGTGATGGAGAAAAATTCTTGCCGCGGGGCCGCCCCATGACACGAATATTCACTATTTCAACCCACATACATCTTCTACCACCAAAACACTAGCAACACAGGCTCCTTACTTATATATCTTACTATCTGATACATTAAAACTCCTTAAAACGCAAGCATTCCAAATAAAACATGAATTAGTTTGAGATGACGGGTACAAGGCGTAGAGAGGCAGTCTGGCATGCCATTCTTGCCCGGAAATATGTCTCGCTGACTTGTGATTGGTCGAGAAGTTTTAAAAACAGTTTATCATTGGCTGGTGACTGATGATGAGCTTGATGACATCATTTATGTTTTATGTTTAATTAATGTGCAGTTATGTTATTTTGTGTGCTATTTTCTCTTTCAGAATGGTTTTTCTACAGAACAGGTAGTACAGTGTAGGTAATATAGACGCTGTGTGTTTGTTGTGTTTGCTATAGTTTATTTTAGCTTGAAAAACATAGTTGTTGTTTTTTTTCTTTTAATTGATGGGGTCCTGGAACCAAACCTATATTTTACCATTAGTTATGTGTTTCGTTATACGAGATTTCGCTTTATGAGTATGCCAGGTGGAACCTAACTGCTCGTATCTTCAGGACCTCCCTGTACTGTAAAAGCATAAAAACTACACTTAGCAGTGAACGGGTAGAATGTGCTGGATTTGATATCAAACTCAGCACAAATAGCACGCATGGACGCACCTGCATCCATCCTTGCCAGCACTTTCACCTTTTCCTGCAGGCTCAGGCTCTTCAATTTCATTCCCTTCCTGCTGGAGACACCCTTGCGTGATGGAGCTGACATCTTGATATACAGTACTGTATGATGTTATCCCAGAACACGTAAATTAGGTGGCAAAGTAAAGCAAAGGTCGGGAACCAGCGCGTAGGCTGAGCCGTGTTTTTGTCGTCCAAGCACCGTCTTGGATTGCGAATCCCAATCCAATAACACTTGCTGAAATGTGTGTTATACTACTTTGTGATATTGTTTGCAATGTTTTGCATTGATTATGATTTTGGCTCCTACCAAGCTTGTTGTGTTTTTGAAGCAGAAACCAATCCTTTTTCAATTTTGACAAAAAAAAGGAATTCGTATCCAAGACGGTGCTTGGACGACAAAAACACGGCTCAGCCTACGCGCTGGTACCCGACCTTTGCTTTACTTTGCCACCTATTTTACATGTTTTGGGATTACATCATACAGTACTGTATATCAAGATGTCAGCTCCATCACGCAAGGGTGTCTCCAGCAGGAAGGGAATGAAATTGAAGAGCCTGAGCCTGCAGGAAAGGGTCAAAAGAACAAAAACACGACTTTATGCGACTGAGGATATGCCGAGTGTAAGCAAAGAGATGCAGTTATAACATCAATATGCCGATACATTATTTTTTGCCGACTTTGTTTACATGTTCACACAAGAGGTTGTGAGGGCATGATATGCCAAGTGAAAACCAAGAGATGCAGTTTAGGGGAGGCGGTAGCAGAGTGGTTAGCGTCACCGAGTGACGTTCTCGAAGACCCGATTTTGATCCCGAGTGAGACCCATAAATCCACTTGAAATCTTTCTGCACCGTCGAGTGGCCTAAGAACACCCACATGCCCTGTCCATTAACTCTACCTTCGACTGTGAGTGCATGGGAGGACACAGGGGGCGGCATGAGCCTCTAATTACAGGCGTCACTATAAGAATCCTGCCTGCGCCACCACGGACGAGGGCCAACCATCACAGCCCTCGAGTGAGCCTCCAGGGCCTACCATCCCACCCCTGGAGCTCACTGCCTACACGCTCTATAGGCATAGATGAAAAAGAAAGAGAAAAAAAGAAAAAGAAAAAAAAAAAAAAAAAAAAAAAACGTTGACTTTGCCTTGCCGAGTTATATCAAATTCCGAGTTATACAGTGCCGAGTTATAAGGGTTTTAATGTACAAAATAACTGTAGACTTTTTATTGTCAATCTAGATCAGCCCACTACAGCTGTCCTTCTCTGAGTAAATAGTGGATAGAGGAATTAATCTGGGACTTGTTTTTGGTAGAAATCAATGTTTGTTTACAGTGCACCACGGGAAATTGGGGTTCAAAGTAAGCAGGATGAAAAGATTTAGACAATGATGTTAGTTAAATTTTGTTCGTTTTTTAGTGCCCAATACCAAAATTATACCGAAAGAGTGGCCTCCCAGTCTCTAGGTATGGACATATTAGGAAGATAATTTATGGTAAAATTCATTAGTTAATGTAAGTTAGGTTGGAGGTGGGGTTTGGTTTAGTAACAAATGATATCAAGGAAAAAAGAAAATTATCAATACTACGGCTGTGCAAAGCAAAGCAAGGAAGCAACTTTTTTTCCAGATTTATTCAAAACAATTCAGGAAAACTAAGTTTGTCTCGAAATTGGTGAATGCCCACTACCAAATTTTACCCAAAATATATCAGAAAAATAGGGTTCTACTGCAGTTTAATGCATAATAAGGCACATTGTTATAACCGTCCTCGGTAAAAAATTCCTTTATGACTGTTGCAAGATTTTCAGACAATTTAGATTTTTTTCCGCTTAATATGTGATGTTTTTCCTAATGGTGAGTTTTTTCCTATGCAAACCTCAAAAAAATGTTCTTTGCAATTCGAGAAAGTGATGACAAATTTCTAAAAATACTCTTTTTAGACGTTTTGACAGGAAAAAAACTCCATTTGTAAAAGCATCAAATAATAAACTAATTAAACCATTAAACTAACCTAATCTAACCTAACCTACCATAGCCTATGAAAAATGTAATGTTTGCGCCACATTTCATTGTTACTTTCACACTCGGTCTGACCTAGAACAACAGTAGGAAGGTGGAAACACTTGAATCCGGACCCAGGCATGTCATAAATATTAGTCCCGTCCCCAACTTGAAGATCTGACCCTTTGCAGCATTTCTGACCCCTACAACACCCGTCGGAAATGAAAAATAACACAAGGGGGGTCTGGGGGGCGTACTTTCAACCAGTAATTAAGTACAGGTCAGAAGTACTCTTTTCACATGTATTTTGATGGGTTAAGAATAATAGCACCATTAAAAATCGTCTGAAATGCCTCATCTTACTGTTATCCCCCCTTCATAACAAACCTGGGGACCCGTCGGGAATGCGGGTTTTAGGGCGGGGAAAGTGGAAACTAGTTTTGTACTGATAGTATATCATATAGATGACGTAAAATATATCCGGTCAACACTCTATGGGATGACACAAGGCCGAAAATACATAAAATTATATTACCGATAAAGTCTACGGGAATTACTTAACTATTCATGGAAAAATATCTAGTTAAATCTTTTACTACAACGGTAAAATTGCAGTTTAATACAATACATGGACATTGGTTACGTAACCTGACATAACTGATCCCCGCTAGTTCGCTAACCTGGGTGTAGTAGCCGGTAATAATGGACGAGAACTGCGCGGCCGCTACTGCCGTTACCACTTACGTTTCCTATATTATTTTTTGCTCAGTATACTGTTAAGTATTAATCCACTTCTGCGTAACCTTCAAAACTTACGTATATACATATTGTAGCAATTACATAGTTGTCTAATACACATACAGACACACCCTCCCCTTCCAGAGGCCCCCCAACCCTTTAGGAGGTTAGGTTAAGGTTTGGTTAGGTTCATAGGCCCGTACCAAGTCATGATGAAGGTCGAGCGACGACCTTCGTCGACTGAGGAAGGGTACCATAAAAGGGATATTTTTCAGAATGAAGAGCAGCAACGACGGTCGAACGTCGCTGCTCTTCCGTTCCGAAAAATATCCCTTTTATGGTACCCTTCCTCAGTCGACGAAGGTCGTTGCTCGACCTTCATCATGACTCTTGGTACTGGCCATTATCTCGCCAGGGGGACGAGGGGGACAGAGCCCCCCCCCCATTAGGAGGTTGGTTAAGTTCAGGAAGGGTAATAATTTCCTCCCGGCAGGGCGGGGCAGAGCGGAACACTCGGCGGCGGGCGGTCAGGCTGGGGAATGCGGGGCGAGGCACACTTGTTTTCGTACAATTTTGTCACTTCTCTGGTTTCTGAGACACTGTCTATTATTTCCTGGCCAAGGTTTAGTGCTTTTTTCTGATGGAGGTAGATTGTTATCAATGGAAATGGCGACCTATGGATTTGGTGATGAAAATTATAAATAAAACTTTTTATTGGGTTTCCGGAAAATACAAATATGTACCTCCATCTGGAAAAAGCACTAATTTCCTTGCCTAAAAGCAAGGAAAAACTGGTCAGTGTCCGCGGAAAATGGAAAATGACCGCGCAGTCCTTAACATTTAAACCCAATACGTCAGCCGCATTCCTTGACCAATGCCATGAAAAACCCGTCACACAGACACACACCTATACATAGAGTGTGTGTGAACAGCCAAGGCCGCACACACAGCCTTTCACAGCAAATACAGGGAAGAATAAGGCCGATAAAAAAAATATAAACAAAAACAGAGACTGGCCAAAAAAAAAAAAAAAAAACGAAATATCCCCCCAGGCATATGATTGATTAATGCATAAAACAATGCGGAGAAACAAAATATATCAAAACACACATAAATCACCCTAAATTTGGTGTAGAAAAAGAATTATCAATAAATAAATGCTAAATACGTATACGGTGTCACCAAAAACCTAAATAAATATTTTTTTCAATAAATGACCAAAATAACTTCAGATACGTATAAATAGATACAATATAATACAAAAAACATTTAAATGAATGAAAAAACTAAAATCCTGACATAGACGCTTAATTATAGGAAAAATCCGTGAAAATACTTTATAAAGAAATCATGTTATGGCAATACCTAACCCAGACTCAAAAAACGGACTTGGGGGGGTTTTTCCCCCTAATAGACTATAAACTAATGGATTTAAAAGGTTTTTTCAATGGTTTAAGGGCCAGGAAAATTAGTAAATTCGAAAAAAAACCGCGCTGTCCTTGTCCTTTTTACCATTAGATAAGGAGTGTTACCCATGTTTTTTTATTAATTAAAATGCAGTAGTTTTTTCCCAAAAAAAATATTATTTTTAAAAAAAACATCAATTTTAAAGGGCCCTGAAAAAATTTGTCAGGTTTTAATTAAAAATAAATAAAAATTTGGTGGAATTTTTTTTTTTTTTTTTTTTTAAAAGGGGTTTTCCGGGGAAAAAAAACTATCCCCCATTTCAAAAAACCCCCTATTGTAAAGGCCAAGAAAAATTAGTCTTTTCTCTTTAAAACGACCGCGAAGGGGCCTCGGCCAAATTTTTAACCCCCCGTACTTTAATTACGGGTTTAAAATACCCCAAAATACCGTTTTTTATTTGGGGGTATTATTCCAAGAACAACCCAAATTTACTTTGGTGGACGGGAAAAAATTTTTTTTTGGGGAGTTTTTATGTGCCCTTTTAATTAAACTGCTAACCCCTTTGTCGCAATTTTTTTTTTTTTTTTTTTTTTTGGTTTTGGTACAGGTAAAGGTTGGTTAGGGGATAGAATTTGGTTAGGTAAAAGGTTGGTTAGGTATAGTTTAGGGGCAAAACCCGTTTTTTACGGAAAAACCTGGGCTCAGGGGCCTGTCTTTTCCCGGGCCCCCCCAGAGCGGTCGGACAGGTCAAAGGGGGGTCAAAGCCTGGGACCCGGCCCTTTTGCCAATGCCATTTCGCCCCCACCTTTTTCTCATTTGGGTAATTGGGCAGGCCCTAAAATCAATCAATTCCCGGGAAGATGGCAGGGCATTGGGTGGGGGAATTGACTTTTAGAGGGGGGAATTACTCTTACATGTGGGGGAAATTTACTCTTAAATGTGGGCGAATTGATCTTACATGTGGGCCAATTGGTTTCCCTTTCTGTGGGCGAATTAAATTACTGTGGGGAAATTTACTCTTAATGGGGGGCGAAAAGTTTTTGTGGGGGAATTTACTCTTACATGTGGGGGAATTGACTTTTTACATGTGGGGCGAAAATTTTGGGCGAATTTCCCGGGGGGCGAAATGGCATTTTTTGTGGGGGAAAAGTTTTTGGGGCGAATTTTATCCCTCCTATTAACCCTAAACGAAACTTTAACCCCAAACAAAAATAAACTAAACTAAACTAAAATAAACAAAAATAAACTAACCAACCTAACCCCAAACTAAACTAAACTAAACTAAACTAACCTAAAATAAACTAACCCCAAAAAAAACCTAACCCTGTGGGGAATTTTTGAAAACGGGGCTTTATGGTCATTCTGAACCCCCGGACCCTTTTTTACCCGTGGGGCCTTTTTGACTGGTTTCCCCTTCAACTCAAAACAACCCCCCAAACCCTTTCACAAACCCCCATGGTCGCCGCTTCCCACCTTTGGGAAAAAAACACAATTGGGCGCCCCCCTGGGGCCCCCCACACTGTCTTTGGGGTCTCACGGCACATGGATCCGGCCCCTGTCTCCTTTGGGGTTCCTGAAGGCTGTACGACCCCCCACCCTTCCGGGGCGGCGCGGCGACCCTTTTCCCTTTCCCCACCCCTTATTTCCCAAAAATCCCAAAAAATGGAAGTCCCGCGGGTTTGTCAGGGCATTTTCCCGGGAGGGTATTATCTCTTTCTTCTCTGTCTCTTTTTTTGTCCCCTTTTTGTCTCTTCAATTCTCCCACTCTCTTTTCTTTCTCTCTTTTCTGTCCCTTTTTATTTCCTTTTTATCTTCACCTTCTCTCCTCTCTTTCTCTTTCCCTCCCCTGTCTCTTTTTTTTTTCTTTCGTCTCCCATTCTCTCACTCTCTTTTTCTTTCCCCTTTTCTCTCCCCTGGTTCCTTTTTTTGTCCCTTTCCGTCTCTCCCCACATTCTCTCACTCTCTTTCCCCTTTCTTTCTCTCTTCTGTCCCCTTTTTCTGTCCTTTTTTTTGTCCCCTCCCACATTATCCCCCACTCTTTTCCCCTTTTCTCTCTGTTTCTTTTTTTGTCTCTCACAATTTTTCTCACTCTTTCTCTCCTTGTCTCTTTTTTTTTTCCTTTTCCGGTTTTTCTCTCACATTCTCTCTCTCTTTCCTTTTTCCCCTTTTTCTCTCTGTCCCCTTTTTCTGTCTTTGGGGCTCTTAAAACCCCTCTCCCCCTTTTTTTTTCTTTTTCTCTTTTCCCCTCTCGGGCTCTTTTTTGTCTTTCCCCGTCTTCTATCCTTTTCCCCCACTCTTTTTTCTTTCTCTCGCTCTTTTTTTTGGGCTTTTTGTCTCTCTCACCTTCTCTCACCCTCTTTCCCCTCCCCTCTGCCCCCTTTTTCGTCTTTCTTTTTTCTCTTTTCACATTTCTTCACTCTCTTTCCTTTTATATGCCCGGGGGGGGTAACCCAAACCCCCAAGACCAAGACCGAGCAATAAAAAAAAAATTTTCAAATTTTCGCCCCAAAGGGAAAGGTTCCCGGACCCCCCAAAACCCGAGAAAAAGATTCTTTATAAAAGGGAAAAATCGCCCGGTCTCACCCAAATTTTTAAAATTTTGAGTAAAATCAGTTTTAACCCAATTTCTCCCCGGGCCAATAAACTCTCCCGTCATAAACGGGGGGGGGGGGGGGGCTGCGCCCTCCCGAACCCCTGTAGTTATAAAACTAAACTTGGGCATTTTTTTCCCTAAACCCAACCTCGCTAGGGGGTTTTGGGCCCCCCCCCCCGGCCCCCTTTCCGCTAGTTAACGGGTGATCGCCTAGGGGATTGTTTTTTTAACCTAACCTCGCAAGGGGGTTTTTTTCCCCCCCAAACCCTCCCGCAGTTTAACCCCAACTGATCGCCTAGGCATTGGTTTTTTTAACCTAACCTCGGGAAGGGGTTTTCCCTTTTCCCCCCAAAAAACCCCCCCGCTGTTAAGCCCTAAGCCTAGGCAAATTTTTTTTTAACAAAATGGGAAGGGGGGTTTTGTTCCCCCCTAGGGCCCCCCCCCCCTAGTTAAATAAACCCAACCTCTGGGCATTGTTTTTTACCAAAAATCGCAAGGGGGGGTTTCGTTCCCCCCCAGACCCCCCCCGGTATTTTTAAATAAACCTAACCCCTTGGGGATTGTTTTTTTACCTAAAAAATCGCCAAAGGGGGGTTTTTGTTCCCCCCCCAGGGGCCCCCCCCCCGCTAGTTAACCAAACCCAACCCCGGGCATTTTTTTTTAAAAAAATCGCAAGGGGGGTTTGCCCTTTCCCCCCCAGAACCCCCCCCCCAATTTTAAATTAAATAACCTAGCCTTGGGGATTGTTTTTTTTAAAATAGCCTCGGGTAGGGGGTTTTGGGTTTGCCCCCCCCCCCCAGAACCCCCCTGCTGTTAACTAAAATTTAAAACCCGGGCACTTTGTTTTCGTTTCCTAACCTCGCTAGGGGGGGGTTTTTGCCCCCCCCCCCAGAACCCCCCCCCCGCTGTTGACTGTAACCAACCTTGGGCCAAATTTTTTTCGTTAAACCCAACCCCGCTAGGGGAGGGTTTGTCCCCCCCCGCCCCGACCCCCCCGTGTTTTATTTTTAATTTCCGGGGCCCCCCTTCTGTGTGTCCAAATTTATGGGTGAAAATGGTAAAAAACCCTCCGGTTTAAAACGGTGAGAAAAACCGATGGGTTATGTTGAGTTTGTTGACTGTCCCCTTTACTTTAGTTCCCTTTTTAAAGGAAAAATACCAAAAAAACAACTGAAAAGTAGAATTAGTGCCTTTTGGCTTCGTAACCCCGTGATTTTTTTCACAAAATGTATCCAATTTTTTAAAAGGGTTTATTTTTGATGTTCCAAAGGAAAAATATTAATAATACATATTCTCAATTTGTCATTTTCGTTTGGTAGGGGGTTTACCGCCCGAAATTTTTTTCCCGAAAGGGGGCCCCCCGATGGGGATTAAATTTCGCTGTTCTTTAACCAAAGGTTTTCGGGCCTTTCCCACGCCGGGCCCATATGGGGGGGCCCCGATAAGACCTTCTTGCAACTGGGCCCATTCTCTCTCACATTTTTTCTCTCACCTCTTTCCTTTTCCCCCTTTCTTTTCTCTCTCTCTTTTTGTTTTTTTTGTCCCCTCTTCACATTCCTTTCCCCCTTTCCCCTCCTTTCTTTTTTTTCTGTCTGCCCCCCTTTTTCTGTCTCTGTCCCTCTCCCCTTCTCCTCACTCTCTCTATTTTCTTTCTCTTTCTTCTGCCCTTTTTTTCTGCCCCCTCTTGGCTTCTCCCTCACATTTTCCCCAAAACCCCTTACTTTTCCCCTTTCTCTCTCACTCTTTTTCTATTTTCTTAATATCCTTTGGTTTTTTGGAAACCCCCATGTTTTACGAATTGAAATTTAATTGAATGGTTTTTGTTTTTTGTAAAACAATTGGGAAACCCGGGGTAGGTACCCTAAACAGAACTTGGTACATGATCAAACAAAATCAATTATTCAAGGGTGGGATAATATTCATTCATTCCCCTTTAAAATTTTTTAATAGGGGTAGATGTAGGGTAGCCGTTTGATATGACATAGGTAGATATATCAGTAGGTTAACCCCTCGATCACTTTTGGTTAACCCCTTTCACGCCCCGCGGCAAGGGTCTTTTTCCCTTTTTTCTATAAAAAAATTTGTTTTGTTGTTAGCCCCCCCCAAAAAACCCAAAAAAAAAAAAAAATAAAAAACCAAAAAAAAAAATTAAAAAAAAAAAAAACCAAAATTCCAAAAAAGTATAAAAATTATTGGATAAATCAAGAAAAAAAATTGTCTAATGGTTTGGGCCCAAAAAAAAATGAAAATTCCTCTGGGGGCTCAAAAGGGGGTTTAAAGTAAAAATCGACATAGTCGAATTTTATCGTAAAGTTTTTTTTCAATTATTTTTTCTTGTGGGGGGGGAGTGAAATTTTTGGGAAAGGAAAAAGGGTGAAAATTTCCCAAAATTTTTCCTTCTCCGTTGTGGACATCCAGGTTATGTGAGGGTTCAAGTAGGCCTACACGCATATCATCAGGCGATCACGACCCCCACAGCAGCTTCCAACGCCCGGGAGGTTTAAGGGGGTTCCCGAAAGGGTTCTCCGCAAACCCCCTGCCCCTGAACCCCGACTGAAAAGGAAAATGCCGACGCCCCCGGGTTTTTCGTCCTTGTTCTTGAGCTCTTGCTTTAAAGGGCTTTGGGGTCCAACGGTCATCCCCGGAACTGTTTGTCGCTGGATTGTTGTCCCTGGAACTGTTTGTCGCTGGATTGTTGTCCCTGGAACTGTTTGTCGCTGGATTGTTGTCCCTGGAACTGTTTGTCGCTGGATTGTTGTCCCTGGAATGTTTTTTCGCGGATTGTTTTTCCCCGGGAAAAATGTTTGTCGCTGGTTGTTTCCCTGGAACTGTTTGGGGCGCTTTGGGTTGTTTTTCCCCCGGAACCTTTTTTTCGCGGGGGTTTTTGTCCCCGGGAAATGCTTTTCGCGGGTTTTTTCCCCCGGAACGTTTTTTTGCTGGATTGTTTTTCCCCGGAAATGTTTGTCGCTGGAGTTTTCCCCGGAAATGTTTTTCGTGGATTTTTTGGGCCCTGGGAAAATGTTTTGAAAAAAACCCCAAAAAACTCTATCCTGGGAAAGGTTTGGGTAATAGCCTTGTCCTGGAACTGGTGGCTAATAGCCTTGTCCTGGAAAAGGGGAGTGGCAATGCTTTGATCCTGGAAATGAAAGAAAGGGGTCCCCTCCTGAGCCTGTGAGGGGGTGTGGGGCCCTCCCCCTTGAGTCTGTGAAAGTGCTTAGTGGGGTTTCAAACCCCGGGACTGATCTTTCGGTTTGATTTTTCTGGTCCGCAAATTGTCTGACGCCGAAGTTTGGATTCTGGAGTTGTTGGGTGATCAAGTCCCTCTTTTCCCTGATGTGGGGCACTTTCCCCTATCTTTGGCTGCAGTGCTTGGTACTGGGGCACTCCCCACTATCTTTGCGCTGTAGCTGCTTTGGGAATGACAACCCACTATCTTTGCGCTGGGGAGCCCGTTGGTACTGACCTTTTTTTTCACTAACATTGTACCATCGAAAAAGCTTTTAAAGCCTACATTTTTTATCAGTTGGGTTCCTGGAAAGGAACCCTTTTCCCTTGTCAACTGTTTTTGGGTGAGGAAAATTTTTCGATGTTTTCTGAGTACTCTGTTTTTTATCCTGGGGTTTCGGAAATATGAAACCCTTTGTTTCTGAGCTGTGTCGTTTTTTTCTGTCGTCTCCCGAGGGGGTGCAGGGGGGGAAAACCTCCTCATCGAATTGCTGCGCACTCAAATCTTCCTCTTTCTCTAATTCGGCGCTGGGAGTGCGAGACGCTTGAGCACTAGACTTCTGACTCTGGGTCTTCTGGGTGTCAAACCTACGACTCTCTATCTTGCGTGTGCCAAACCTTTGATTGTCTGTCCGCTGGATGCCAAACTTCTGGGTCCCGATAAAATTTCGTGCCAAATCTCGGCTAACGGTTTTTTGCTGTTCCCCCCTTGGGGTCTGTTTTTTCTGAATATTTTTTTTAAAGACTCGTGTGCCAAACTCCCCGCTTCCGTTTCTTTGATGATCCCAAAAAAATCCCTTTGTTTTAAAGGACCCTTTTTTTAAACATGTCCGGATCTCTTTCGCCTCGTTGTGAGAATTTGTAAATCACTGTTTTAGATTTTCTGGAATTTTGTGGAAAACCCTTTACTTTGAGATTTATGGGGAAACAGAAAGATTTGCTTTTGCTTTTTTGGAATCTTTTCTATGTTTATTGAAAAAACGGGTTTTCGGGACTGTTGGGGAAACGAATGGCTATGATTTGGGGATCTTTGGAAAGCTTGAAGCCTCTGATTGTGTGGCTTTTGGGAACTGAGAGACCTTTGGAAGCTGTGGGAGTCTTCAATAAGTGATCTCTGGGTACCTCTGCTCTGAGGTCTTTGTGAACTGCGAAGGCTTTGGCTGGAAGGCCTATGGGAGGCTTGGGTACGAGGGGGTTTTTGGGGGCGAGGAAACCTTTGTCCTTTTAAATTCGGGGAGGCATGGAGTATTTTGGGTTTTAAGCTTTTTTTGAGTGTGGGCCCCTTTTGGGGGCCCCCTTTAAACCCCTTTTCAATTTCGTAGCCCCCTGGTGTTAGCCCTTTGATTATTATGACTGAAAGGCCCTTGAGACCTTTGTCTGTGGGTCCTCTGGCGACTCTGAGATTCACGGGTGCGGGACTCTTGGCGATGGGGACTCTGAGAGACTTGATTGTGACTGTTCTGGAAGTGTAGGGACCCCAGGCTGCTCGGCAGATGGATGCTTTGTGACTTTTGACCGTGACTTGGAGCGCTGGGTGCAACCACTGGGCTGTGGGGCTGTACCTTGTGGACGGCACCTAACCCAGACCCACTCTGCCCCCTCGCCTTGGAGTGGGGTGATAACTGGCCCGAAGTGCGGCCTCCGCGACTCCTCCTGTCTGCACGTGTGGTAGTGGTGGTGGTGGTGAAGGCGGGCGTGGTGGTGGTGGAGTCATCAAATCTGTTGTGGTGGTAGTTAGCGACGTGATCGCCTTGCTCCAGAGTCACAGTGGCGAGGAAGCCAGAGCCGCCGTCCACTGAGTACCGCGTCACTCTGTTGTCACCACACTCATTATTATCATCATCATTGTCATTACTATTATCACAATAGATACTGTTACCATAATTGTTATTAATAATAGTACTGACGCTTCCTGTGTCAATATATCAACATTTGAAGCAGATATATACCTAATTCACACATGTAAAAGATGAAAAAGAAATTTAATCATGACGCAAAACTCATAGAATTCAGCATATGTTTAGCCCCTTGAGACCCAGAACGTAATTTCCATTGTAATTTGGCTGGCATTAGACAAATTTTAGTGAATATAAGCAATATTTTATAGATATGACCTGTTTAGTATCTTTGTCGACTAACTAATTTTGTATATTCAGTTACTTTTCCTTATTTTATGGCTCGACAACACAATTTTTTTTATAGCAAATGAAAAGTCTGGGCGTGAAGGGGTTAACGGTTGCCATGGATAAGAAGGTAAAGTACTGTACCTGTATAAGCCAGTGGGCTGCAGCACCCGGTACTCCCCCTCGGTGCGGCCCTCGGGGGACACTGACTCCCTGTGTTCCTTGGCGTCGCCCGTCTGCGGCACATTCACGCCGTACCCGAAGTAGTACGGCGTCGGCGGTGGCTGGAAGATCGTATTAGTAGTCGTTATGTTGAAAGCTATGTTATGATGGTAAGCTTCGAACAAGGAAGAAAAAAACAAAATAATTCATCATATGTAACGACAATGTAATGACAAACAAGTAAGTAGTCTCCATGGGCGGCAGTGTTTGGCGGGACACGGCAGCGCCAGGACATAGAACATAAAAAAATAAGGAAGCTACAAGAGGCCGTGAGACCTACACGAAGTAGTTACTGTGGGACGAGAACCATTCCATGACTGCAACACTGACGCCCATCAAACTCTCACAACAAGCTGCATCATAGTGACACAAAACCTATATGGCCTTCATGTCAAGAAATAATATCCAGAATTAATTTTGTTTGCCAGTTCGGATTCAAGCTGAAAAAACGTAGATTTAAAAAGGAAATAGAGAGAAACTGGTTCACAAATAGGGTGGTGAATGATTGGAATGGACTCAGTAGACAGGTTGTTATTGGAGAGTCATTATGGAGCTTTAAAAGGAGGCTAGATAAATTCATGGATGGGGATGAAAGGTGGATGTAGGTAGTGTTAAGTAACATAAACTACCTCGTGTAGGTCTCACAGCCTCCTGTAGCTTCCTTATTTTATTATGCTCTTACGTTCTTATGTTCCTCACGAACATAGTTAGCGACTCACCGTTTGATGCAAGTCGTAGTTTGCTGCAGCGGCCGCGCCCAGAAGCACCAACACTGCTCCCGCAACCTGCAAGACGCATTCAGGTAAAATGTAAGTATGTGGGCGTTTTATGGGAAGAAGATATCGTCAAGATTGCCATGATTACGTTCAACTGAGCACAATTTGTCGTCCTGAGGGTAGCACACGACACCCTGCTGGCAGTATAGAGCTATGGTACTTTATTCAACACTTCTCAATTATGAAAGTAAAATCACAATGAATTCAATCAAAACTTGAAGTTGCATCTTTAAGCGCCAGATTTTTTACTATATGAAAAAAGGCATCTTTTCCCATGCTTCAAGGCAAGTAGGTTATAACCCTTAAAAGCAATATCCAAAATCCAAGGCAATTACTCTCGGCTGCCATTAAGACACCCAGACAGACCGACAGAAAGAAGAAGAAAAAGAGAAAAAACGAATACTTAAAATGGTTAAAATCAAAGTAACTCATATCATATATTGGTTACTTTGGTTACAATAGTTTACATGTCAGACACAGGAAAGTCTCGCCCCAGAAAGGTCTTGTCTCCACCACATATAAAAACATAAGAAAATAAGGAAGCTACAAGAGGCCATGAGACCTACACGAGGTAGTTCCTGTTACTTAACACTACCTACATCCACCTTTCATCCCCATCCATGAATTTATCCAGCCTCCCTTTAAAGCTCTCTAATGACTCCGCACTAACTACCTGTCTACTGAGTTCATTCCAATCATTTACCACCCTATTTGTGAGCCAGTTTTTCCCTATTTCCCTCCTAGAGTCCCTTGCCACACCCACGCCACACCCTCGCACTTCCCTGGTCGGCTGTTCTGTGTGGTCGTCCTGTGACTCAGTAGACAGGTATATAGTTAGTGCGGAGTCATAAGAAAGCTTTAAAGGGAGGCTGGATAAATACATGGATGGGAATGAAAGGTGGATGTAGGTAGTGTTCAGTAACAGGAACTACCACGTGTAATAGGTCTCGCGGCCTCTTGTAGCTTCCTTATTTTCTTATGTTCTTATGTTCGTTACAATGCCACAACACAATCAGAGGCGGACCATCAGTATCACCTGCATGGCTATGGCGATGACCTGGCGTGGGTGAATGGTGGAGGCTCAGGCTGGTCAGGGCTTTTATACGTAGGATGCCCGCGTTGGCCTCGTCCCGCGCGTGTCACGTTACAGACCAGTGCACGGCAGGGCGGGGTAGCAAGCAGGCTGTTGGGGCGTCTGTCTCGTGTTGCTGACACGCATAAATGGGGACACCTGTGTGTGGGGGGGAAGGGGGGATTCTGTGTGTGTGTGTGTGAGTGTGTGTGTGTGTGTGTGTGTGGTGTGTCTATGTGTGTGTGTGTGTGTGTGTGGTGTGTCGTGTGTGAGTTCGTCGTGCTGTGTGTGCTGTGGTGGGTATTCATCTAGTTGTATTGTACAGAACCAGAGCAATGACCTGTGTGGCCCCGTCTCCATATCAACATTTTATATCATCATCCTTAGTGCTTTGTGTGGGCCGAAGCCAGCACCCGGAGAGCACGGTAACAAAACCCGGCCTAACACCCGGTACCAATTCATGCTGGGTGGACACGGGGCTCAGGTTTTAAGGAAACACACCCATTGTTTCCGCCTCCGCCCGGGGATCGAAACCGGGGACTTTTCGGTTTGGACCGAGCGTGCTATCCCTTACACCAGGAGTACCACGTGGTGTAGGCGGTTGGGTGTCTGTGTGGTGTTCTGTATTAACCTGTGTGTGGCCTGTGGGTGTCTTTGTGTGTGTGTAGGATGTATGTGTAGGTGTGTGTTGTCTCGTGCGTGAGGTTGGGTTGTGTGTCTGGTGTGTTGCCTATGTGTTGTCGATTGTGTGTGGGGTGGGTGTGGGTGTGTCGTGTGAGTGTATGTCTGTGGGTGCTGTGTTCTAACTGGTGTTCTGTGTTGTTGTGTAGGTGTGTGTGTCATGTGTCTGTGTTTACTAATACTACATCTAGGATAATCAGTAACTGTTGTTTCAAAATGTTTACACAAGAAATATTAAATTTTGAAATTCGTACAGTAATTTTTCACATAGTTAGTAAAGTATCCCGTCTGAAAATACACCAGCGGGCCTCCGGAGGCCTCCGGAAGTAAATTTGCCGCCGGCGGCCGCCTGTTCGCCGCTCTACGGCCTACGTCGGCCCGGCCGGTGTATTGGTTAGCTGGGAAGTATGTCGGACAAAATGACAAACGTTGGCAACTAATTTTAAGAGGCGGAAACCATTTGGTGTAGTTGTCATGACCCCGTGTAAACGAGCAGGTCCTGGGGTAAGATATTGTCCGGCTGATCTTTAATAAAAGATTTATATATATATTACCCAACATACATAAAAAGAAAGAGAAAAATGCACTGGTTAAATGTATAGAGACAAATGTTCTTGGAGTGAGAGATTTAAAGTTGTCCACATATTTTTGAGACGACACTATGGCCACCTGGCGAGAAGTGAGGTGAACTGCTAACAGTGACACCTCGAAATTTGTTTTGTGATTACATCGTGAGTTGTCATTATGGCGAGTTTAAATGCTCGTATGTGTGAATGATGATGAGGAGGAGGAATAGGAGGAGGAATACATAGGAAGAACATAAGAACATAAGAAAATAAGGAAGCTCAAGAGCCCCCGCGAAGCCATACACGTTGTATTTCCGTCACCTAACACTACCTACATCCACCTTTTCATCCCCATCGATGAACCTATCCAGCCTCCCCTGTGAAAGCTCCTAATGACTCCGCACTGAATACCGTTCTACTGAGACATTCCACAGTGAAGAAAAACAGATATCGGTAGCATTGGTCATAAAGAGTGCCTCTGTGAAACTTCAATGTACTAACTATCAAATTACATGTAAGAAAACAGTAGGAAAAGGATACCATGCCCCTAAAGATATAGGAACATGGAAGTTTCGTAGTAAAGAATGAGAGGATATGAATTATGCTACTACAACTACCACTAAAAAGTAGAGGCGGAGGAGGAGGAGGAGGAGGTAGAAGGAGAAGTATGGAGGAGGAGAGATCAGAGAAAGAGTAGGAGGAGGTGTAATGAATTGTAGGAGGAGAAGAGAGAGGGAAAAGTAGAGGAGGAGGAGGAGGAGGAGGAGGAATACATAGGAATACATAGGAATAACAGACACCAGGACACCTATTGGTCCATAAAATAGGGGTATCTGTTCTACTACATACTACTAACTATCAACTACATGTAAGAGGACAGTTGGAAAATGATGCCATGTCCCTAAAGAAGATAGGAACATGGAAGTTTCGTAGTGAAGAATGATAGGATATGAAATATGCTAACTACAACTACCACTAACACTACTCGATCCAGGGGACTATAATATGAATTCGCAGGGCAAAATCAAAACCCATTTACTTTACGGTACGCGTCAAGTCTGTGTTTAAATGTAGTTATTGTGTTAGCATTGACAACATTTGCTGGTAATTTGTTCCAACGATCAACAACTCTAACATTGAAAATAATGTTTACGGAGATCTGTGCTGCAACGTTGCTGCAACGAGGAGGAGGAGGGAGGAGGAGGAGGAGGGTTTTTAATCGAAATATTCCCTGAAGTGAAATCTGGACCAGGTTAACAATACACGTTGGATTGATAAGTAGTTTCATTATTGTGTTTCCGCCATTAATTAACTGAACCATTCCTGAATCATGTTGGGAAGAAAGCATATCAGAAGAAATCCATCAATAAGATAGATACATTGGCACACAGCAACAGAAAATACATTATATATACATTTTCTTGTGATACTAATCTGTTTCTCTATTACGAAAAAAACCTTATATTTAATTGTATATATGCAATTAAAGAAGAAAATAAGAAATGCCTTTAGCAATTAATATGCACTCAATGATTTAACCAAACTAATAGTGACAGTAATGATAATAATGATGTTAAAATTAATAAGATAGTAATACTAATACTAATAACAATAATAATAATAATATTGATAGAAATTATAATAATACCAATATTTTAAGTGGCAGGTAAAGAAGGTCGCGAGGCATGTATGTATGTATGTATGTATGTATGTATGTATGTATGTATGTGTTTGTATGTATGTATGTATGTATGTATGTATGTACTGCATGTGAAAAGTACAATAAAAATATATAAAAAAATAAAAAGTCTACCCAATAAGTTGTGCAGGCAGGAAATTTGCTTACATTTACATATCAATCAATTTCAATGTACATGTTATCAATCAATATTATCAATTATTTGCTTTAGTACTTAAGTTCATTCCCTCTCTATATATTATGGGTTTTTATTTCTTGTATGCCTTCGGGCGAGAATAAAATTATTATTATTATTATTATTATTATTATTATTATTTCTCATTTGTTTCTCCTTTGTGTGGTCAGTGATGAATGAGACTGTTATACACGTCATCATTCATTCTACCGTAGATAACACTATAGTCGCCAGTCACTCGCCACTGCACTAATGTCGCCAGGCACAATATATTACGAATTTTAACATCACTACAGACTTTTATGTGCCACTGAAATGATACACAGTAGTTTATATTGCCTGGCGACATTAGTGCCAGTGCGATTGGAATGGTCGACTTAGTGTTTATCTACGGGAAGTCTCAGCTAACGCTAGGTAGTGAAAAGTATCGTGGTTTTTTATATATATATTTCGAAACAGACGATAACCTTGAACGCGTTACTGTACGACCGAGTGTAATGTTATATCCTCGCTGCATTTGTTTTTATTATTTTTTTTCTTCTATTTTTTCCCCACCACTCTCACGGTACACTTGTTGCCGTGTGAACCAGGTGGACGCAAAGGCACGGCTTTCCAATTATTCTGATGTTGTGCATGTATCGTGGCTTCAGTGTGACAGCTACCGTAGATAACACTAACGTCGCCACCTGCAATAATGTCGCCAACCGCCATAAATTACGAATTTTAGCATCACTACAGACTTTTATGTGCCACTGAAGTCAATTAGTGTGATGTACATAATATAAACTACTGTGCATGCCTTTTCAGTGACACATACAAATCTGTAGTGATGCTAAAATTCGCAATATATTGTGCCTGGCGACATTAGTGCAGTGGCAAGTGACTGGCGACTATAGTGTTATATATGATACGTGTAATGATGTAAATGATTTCGCCTTAAAACTCGTCTTTTTTCGCCAACTTAACGTGCGGCGAGTATAGATAATTTTATAATGCAATGCAGCGAGAGGCGGTGATGGAGGCACATAGGGCAGAACCAACCATCAGCTATAATGTACAAATATAACATCACTCTTATCAAAAAATATTATATCCTTGAAAGTAATAAGTGAATAAATATAAATAATTCCCCATAGAAGAACAATGTATTCTATTTCAGTGAGTAGACGTAGATAAGATTTTTGTTTTGTTTTGTTAACCCCTTGAGGCCCAGAACGTAATTTCCATTGTAATTTGGGTACCATTAGACGATTTTTAGTGAATATAAGCAATGTTTTTATAAATATGACCTGTTTAGTATCCTTGTCCACTAACTAATTTGATATATTCAGTCACTTTTCGTAATTTTATGGCTCGAAAACCTACAATTTTTTATAGCAAAAAAAAGATCTGGGCGTGAAGGGGTTAATTCACATATTATTGAACCAAATCACCTGTTAAATTACACACATTAACCCTATGCGCCACACGGATACTTTTACAAGAGGTCCATAAATCCCTTAACAAATGTACATACGATAGATAAGCTATGATAGTAATAACGATAATAATGATAATGATAGCAGTAGAAGACCTTGACCCGCTTTTATCAACAAGGAGTATAATCATGGTGACACTCTCTCTCTCTCTCTCTCTCTCTCTCTCTCTCTCTCTCTCTCTTCCTCTCTCTCTCTCTTCTCTCTCTCTCTCTCTCTCTCTCCTCTTTCTCTCTCTTTACTGGGAGCCACAAATATACAACGATATTACTCTTGAATAAACCCCCTTGGACCCGACGTAATTTCATTGCTAATTTGACTACCATTAGACTATTTTTAGTTAATATAAGCAATATTTTATAGATATGACCTGTTTAGTATCTCTGTCCACTAACTTTAATTTGGTTACTTTTCGTTATTTTATGGCTCGATAACATCTAATTTTGTATAGCAAAGGAAAGATCTGGGTGTGAAGGGGTTAAAACTGTCTGGTCACCGCCCGTCCCCTGCAGTACTCCGCACCCCTCAGGTCCCCGAGATGGCTTTCGTAGTGTTCTGATGGTCGCCTCCTCCTCCTCCCCCTCCTCCGCCGCCGCTGCCGGAGAACACGCTGATCAGGATGATGGCGAGGATGACGGTGATCACCACGCCCAAAATGATCATCATCTTCAAGTTCTTCCACCAGTACTTTTTCTTCAGTTTGCGAGATGTTGTTTGGAACTCCGACGCGCTGGACTGTGGAGGAAATAAAAGCTACGCGGTGATACAGTGTACAGCAGCGGTTTTTACCCCCTTGAGGCCCCGTTATTTCCAATGTACTTTGGGTACACCGTTATACGATTTTTAGTTAATATAAGCAATATTTTATATATATATATAACCTGTTTAGGATCCTTGTCGACTAACTAATTTGGAAATATGTTAAGTTACCTTTCGTATTTTTATGGATAACAACAGACGATTTTTTTATAGCAAAGGAAAGATCTGGGCGTGAAGGGTTATCCTGAGGGGCGTGAAGGGTTATCCTGAGGGGCGTGAAGGGTTATCCTGAGGGGCGTGAAGGGTTATCCTGAGGGGCGTGAAGGGTTATCCTGAGGGGCGTGAAGGGTTATCCTGAGGGGCGTGAAGGGTTACCCTGAGGGGCGTGAAGGGTTATCCTGAGGGGCGTGAAGGGCTATCCTGAGGGGCGTGAAGGGTTATCCTGAGGGGCGTGAAGGGCTATCCTGAGGGGCGTGAAGGGTTATCCTGAGGGGCGTGAAGGGCTATCCTGAGGGGCGTGAAGGGTTATCCTGAGGGGCGCGGGTAATTACCTAGGGGGGCGTGAGCCAAGACAGGAAAAGGAAGGAAGTATTAAACAGGAAGCTCGGCCTTCGCATTAACATGAAGCGCGCGCGAGGGTGAGTGAAAAAAGTCACTACAGAGAAGCAAGTGTGGCTGAAAAACTCTGCGGTGATGGCTTGCCGCATTTCACTAGCTCTGTAGGCTTTTATGCAATAATATTTTCTTATTATTATTTTTACTATTATTATTGTTCTTTTTATTATTATTATTATTATTATTACCATTACCATTATTGTTATCTTTTTTATTGTTGCTGTTATTGTTATTATTATTATTTTTATTATTATAATTAGCGGGACGCAAATTTTTTTTTTCCAAACGGGTTTGCCAAGGTAAGATATGCTACGCATATGCGTAGCATATCTTTACCTTGGGGTTTGCAATGGTGGGCAGAGCCTCTACGCTTGGCTGTAGCTCTGAAACTAACCAAATGATTTTCTCGAAAATATCGTCATTGTGATTCCCACACAAGGTTACCACGGTGGATCAGGAACTCTTACTTAACATAACCATAACCTAACCTGTTTGGGGGAAAAATTCAGCGTTGAGACTCACGCTGAGGTAGGAGGCGCGTTGGTCGAGCTCGGTGAGTCGCTCCTCGCGCTCCACGATGCGGTTCACGTTCTCCTTCATGATGCCCACCACGTCATCCACCTGCTGCTGCGTCTGCTCCATGCGGCTGCGGGACGCCATCTGATGTACATAAGAACATAAGAAAATAAGGAAGCTACAAGAGGCCGTGAGACCTACACGTGGTAGTTCCTGTTTTAACACTACTTACATCCACCTTTCATCCCCATCCATGAAATTATCTAGCCTCCCTTTAAAGCTCCCTATTGACTCCGCACTAACTACCTGTCTACTGAGTCCATGCCAATCATTTACCACCCTATTTGTGAACCTGATGCACACAGGATGGATGGATGGATTTAACCCCCTTGAGACCCAGAACGTAATTTTTCATTGTAATGCAAGTACCATTAGACGCTTTTTAGAAATATAAGCAATATATTATAGATATGACCTGTTAAGTATCCTTGCACATTAGCTAATTTGGTTTATTTATTCACTTTTACGTAGTTTTATGGCTAATAACAGACGATTTCATATAGCAAAGGAAAGATCTAGGCGTGAAGGGATTAATGAACATAAGCAATATTTTATAGATTTGACCTGTTTAGTATCCTTGTCCACTAGCTAATTTGGTATATTCAGTTACTTTTCGTTATTTTATGGCTAACAACAGACCATTTTTTATAGCCAAGGAAAGATCTGGGCGTGAAGGGGTTAATGCCACAAGGGGGAAATGTGCCAGCCATCAGAGGTCCTATGGCAGGCCACACACAGGACACAGGGCCTCAGCTCACAAACACTCCATGACCTACCTCACCGCGGCACTTTTGTCATTATGTTGTCTTTGTAGTAGTAAATATATATGATAGCATTATTACTACCATACATACTATCCTTATTATCCGTATTATCTTAATTACTATCATCATCATCATCATTAAGAAAACTTAATGGTAGTTGAAAATACAACAGCAGTATTATTATTAGTGTGATTGCAGGAGTAAAAGTAGTTGTAAGCAGTTGAAGTAGTGGTCATAATAATAGTAGTAGTAGTAATAGTGGTGGTAATAGTAGTAGTAGTGGTAGTAGTAGTAGTAGTGGTCGTAGTGGTGGTAGTAGTAATAGTAGTAGTAGTAGTAATAGTAGTAGTAGTAGTAATAGTGGTTATAGTAGTGGTAATAGTAGATAGTATAGTATAGTATAGTAGAATAGTAGTAGAGTAGTAGTTGTGTGTAGAAAGTAGTAGTAGTAGAGTAGTAGTAGAGTAGTGTATGTGATATGTAGAAATAGTAATAGTAGTAGTAGTAGTAGTAGTAGTAGTAGAAACAGAAGTCGTAGCAGCAGCAGTAGTAGTAGTAGTGGAGGAAGGGGGGAGGCCGCAGCAGCAGCAGTAGTACACGAGTGGTTACCTGTGCAGGGTTGTACGAGGCCGCGGTGCTCTCCGGCTGCATCATTGCGCCTGTTGGGGGAAGAGAGGGAAGGGCGGTCAGCACACACAACACACAGCCGTCAGGGAAGAACCTTGGTCAGAAGCCACACGTATAATAAGTCATTCAGAAATCAACTTTTAACTCTCCACAAGGGTCACACACTCAAGCCTCCATGCACCGCAGTGAAGGTATACGTAGTGTTATCGTGTGTGGCACTTTACCTACGCTCGCTGCCCTTGTTTCCTCGTAGTCTCACCCCCGTTAATATTTATAAATACCGAACACTCTGACGGGCTTTCTATTTAGCCCGTGCTTCTCTCTTAAGGAAAGCAATAGGGGAAAGAAAAAAATAGGCACAGGGGAAGGGCACATCGAGGCGCCGTGACTGTTGTGGGGGCTGAGACATAATGAATTCCCAGCCTCACCTCCTACGCTATAACACGAGGGCGACACGCGTGCTCTCGCATATGTATTGGTGCTTTATGATCTATAGGTGGTCGCTCATTCCTCATGTCAATGAATTCTTCTTAATTTCTGTTTAACGTCAGATTTACCCAAATGTTATGAGGTTAGACGGCCGCTGGTTTACGCACGGCACAACTATCTCTATCCGTAGACTCAATAGGAAATTAAAACAATGAGACAATATATCATGATAGTTAAGTTATTAAAAGTGTTTCGTTTGTAGATCGAAACAGTGAAATAAAATCAGAGAAACTCAATCGATTAATCATATATGGAATTTTTCTATATAAATTCGTATGACAGGGTCCCATGTCATGTCACGCGTCCCTCACAGCACATGTCCGTCCTGTCATGTCATACACTTTCCATGTCACGCGGCACGCGTCCCTCAGAGCACATGTCCAACCTGTCATGTCATAAACTTTCATGTCACGCTTCCCTCAGAGCACATGCTCGTCCTGTCATGTCATAAACTTTCCATGGTAAATTTCCAGATGAACACCAAACTCACTTTGGTGGACGAAACTATTTTTTTCTGGTGTGTTTTTATGTGTTTTGAATGAATCTGCTAACCGTTTCTGTCGAATTTTTTTTTTTTTTTTTTTTTTTTGCAAAAATGAAAAAAAAAAAAAAACCTAAACCTAACCTAACCTTTACCTATACCTAACCTAACCCATACCTAACCTAACCTATACCTAACCTAACCTTTAGGGCCACCTAACTATAAAAAAATATAAAAATAAAAAATAAAAATTGCGACAGAAATGGTTAGCAGATTCATTCAAAACACATAAAAACACGCCAGAAAAAATAGTTTCGTCCACCAAAGTGAGTTCGGTGTTCATCTGGAATAATACCCTTTCCATGTCACGCGTCCCTCACAGCACATCTCCGTTCTGTCATGTCATAAACTTTCCAGCAAACAACGAAAAATTGCGTCGTTTTTTTTCTCGCTGTTTCTTAATTTTTCTGTATGGCGTGTTAACTACTAACGTATTATCTATGTAAACCACCACCTTGGGACACAGGCGGGACAGGCAGCAGCGAGGGGGCGGCGGAGACACGTACTTAAAGCAGCAAGGGCGTCGCGACGATTAGATAACACACACACACAAGCCTTTATCACACGTTTACAGCACGGCTACCTGCCTAAGCGCTAGAGGTCACAAGAAGAAGAAGAAGAACTAACTATATACCCGCCCGCATGCAATTTAACAGTTCACAGTGCATAGTCTAATTCTTTTTTACGATGCGAAACTTCCATTCTATCTTGAGGTCTCATGTTTAAAATGATGCCTATGTTTACCTGATAATATGGTTAACTATGATCAAATACAATTGACATTTATTAGAACCGTAGTATTCCCTTCTCTTGGCATCAAATATCAGCCAGTAAGCAGCAAGGGGGCAGGATTTTCACCTCGTTAAAAAAAACAGTATAGTTAATGTCTATTCCTACATATATAGTACTTCAACACGAGACAACACTTCAGCGGATTGTCATGCGATTTAGATGACGTATATATTATTTTCTTCACTAATATAGTCAAAGCGTCACTGATTTGTTTCGTCATGATAACCTGCCTGGCTATTACGTAATGCAGATAACGAAATGACTCATCGCCATAACACGCTACCTCTGAAAGTCTCCTAAAATACATATATATATATATATATACTACCTACATATGCAATGGATATATTCACTGCACTGAAATGTTGACCTAGATACGTACTGAAACATCAGATTACACGCCACAATGGTCAATTATTCACAGCGTCCGTATCTGCACACATCACACCACTATGCAATTACAACCAATACTCCCTTGAAATAGGAGACACATAACCCCCCTGTCTACTTTGCCATTTCCGACGGCTGTTGTAGGGGTTAGAAATACTCCTTACGATGAGAATGAAACGTTCAGGATACTTATTAATTAAAACCGTCGATCGTGTATTAGTTATACCTGCACTTACGTATACCCCGCTAGTAACTCAAAACCTAGGTCTTTAGATATTTAATAAATGACCTGCTGAAAACAACACTATTTTCACCGCCTTCTCAGTCTCGGGTGTTGGGGAGGGCACGCGGGCAGCACAGTGGGGGTTGGAAGTAATGTATAGGAGGGTCATATAGTGTATAGGCTACCTGCTGGGTTTTACGTCGGGGGCCTCGCTGCACTGTATTCCTGACGCCTCACCCACACCTCGACACACACTGCCCTAACACTGCTCGACACCCCGCGAACCACTGCCACCACGTATCATTTAAGTTGCTGGATATCATTACCTGAGTTATTAGTGAGACTTTATAAGGAACTCTTCAACATTTATATTGCTTTGTGACTGCAGAATTATTAAGATGTTCTAATTGTTGGTTGTTCAATATTTTGGTTTAGTAATAGTATTGGTATATATTGTGTCTTGTGAAATCCATGTTGACATTCTATTAGCAGTGGTTTGCCTGACAGCATCGTTAAACAGCTTGACAATAAGGGTGTTTTTGCTGTTCATTTTACTGTGAAGCTCGACAGTAATGACGTACGTGCGGCCTCCTCTAGTGCCTGGGAGCTACTGATAAGATTGCGACACATTGATAGCAGGAGAGATAACACTGTGACATGGTGGGGATTGAGGGGGTAATTATCTATATCTTGTCATCTATTAGGGTAGTGGGGTAAGCTACTCTCAATACATAGCAATCGATAACACCATTGGAAAGTTTTAACTCCTTCACGCCCAGATCTTTCCTTTGCTATATGAAATCGTCTATTGTTAACCATAAAATTGCGAAAAAGTAACTTAATATACCAAATTAGCTTGTGGGACAAGGATACTAAACAGGTCATAGCTAAAAATATTGCTTACATATTCAATGAAAATCGTCTAATGGTACCCAAATTACAATGAAAATTACGTTTTGGGTCTCAAGGGGTTAACCAGTTCCCACATAACAGTAATATTTGCTTTCATACGGTATGCATAACAGGTTTCCAATATAACTACCGTAGATAACACTATAGTCGCCAGTCACTTGCCACGTACTGCACTAATGTCGCCAGGCACAATATATTACGAATTAAAGTATCACTAATGATTTGTATGTGCCACTGAAGATGATACACAGTATATATTATGTACATCACACTACATGTCTTCAGTGGCACATTATAGTCTGTAGTGATGCTAAAATTCGAAATATATTGTGCCTGGCGACATTAGTGCAGTGGCGAGTGACTGGCGACTATAGTGTTATCTACGGTAAAGGAATTGTGATATTAATAATGAAAAGGTGAAACATGATCACGGTAGGGAAATACACAACAAAAATAGAAATAATAATATAAACCCAGAACATAATTTATATTGTACTTTGGCTAACATTAGAAGATTTTTAGCGAATATAAGCAATATTTTATAGATATGACCTGTTTAGTATCCTTGTGGACTAACTAATTTGTTGTATTCAACTTTTCAGTAATTTTATGCTTAATAACATACAATTTTTTATAGCACAGGAAAGATCTGGGCGTAAAGGGGTTAAAAGCACACAGCATAATTTAAGAACCTCACCAAGAGAGAGGAGATATAAGCACCAGCACAAGTATTGCTATCCCGACAGAGCAATAGTTCAACATTATACACTGTCAGAGCTATAGATGTGGTACGTGCAGGCTGCAGGCTAGTAGTAGTAGTAGTAGTAGTAATAGTAGTAGTAGTAGTAGTGGTAGTAGTAGTAGTAGTAGTGGTAGTAGTAGTAGTAGTAATCGTAGTAGTAGTAGTAGTAGTAGTAATAGTAGTAGTAGTAGTAGTGGTAGTAGTAGTAGTAGTAGTGTAGTAGTAGTAGTAGTAATGTAGTAGTAGTAGGTAGTGTAGTAGTAGTAGTAGTAGTATAGTAGTAGTAGGTAGTAGTGTAGTAGTATAGTAGTAGTTTGTAGTAGGTAGTAGTAGTAGTAGTATGTAGTAGTAGTAGTAGTAGTAGTAGTAATAGTAGTAGTAGTAGTAGGGTAGTAGTAGTAGTAGTAGTGTAGTAGTAGTAGTAGTAGTAGTAGTAGTAAGTAGAGTAGTAGTAGTGAGTAGTAGTAGTAGTAGGTAGTAGTAAGTAGTGGTAGTAGTAGTAGTAGTAGTAGTGTAGTAGTAGTAGTAGTAGTAGTAGTAGTAGTTAGTGTAGTAGTAGTAGTATATAGTAGTAGTAGTAGTAGTGGTAGTAGTGGTAGTAAGTATAGTAGTAGTATAGTAGTAGTAGTAGTAGATATAGTAGTAGTAGTAGCATAGTAATAATAGATCAATAGTAGTAGTAGTAGTATAATGGTAGTATCGGATAGAATGCAATAGTAATAAATAGTATAGTAGTAGTGTGTAGTAGTAAGCAATAAATAATAGTCAGTGCTGGTAGCATAGCGATTAAGAAAAAATAGGTGTCACTATCGCTATTCCGCGATCGAAAATTTGGCGTTCCGCGATCGAGATTCCGCGATCGCGGAATATCTATTTAAGTTTGAATTAAAATTCCGCGATCGTTTATTCCGCGATCGGTAATCGCTAGCGAAGTTTTTCTTCGAAGAAATAAAGTATTGAGCCAAGAAATAAAGCCAAGAAATGGCCATTAAGCCAAGAAATAAAGCATTAAAAAAATATTGTTTTTCAAGTCAAAATTTAGGATCGTGGACTAAAAATCGCGGAATTAAAGGCAAAAAAAATTTCCGCGTTCGCGTTCGCGATCAATACGTTTAATGCGATTACGTTGAGTGGGAGGGGGTAAAGTAATATATAAATGTCGAGTAATGAAATGCGTAATTTTCCTCCACTCCTCAGTTCTGAATCACTATATAAAAATATATTCTTATATATTTTTATACCGACGGTAGCTGGTGACGTCAGCGGGCCAGGCAAGAAGGAGGGCGAGTGGCCATATTAGTTGTCTTTAGGGGTCCACGTGTCAGAGTGGAGAGACGTGCGGGGAGGTGTGGTTTTCAACCCTGGATAAGGTACGTGCGGGGAAAGTGTGTTGGTAGAGATGTAGATGAGATTCATTGATTATCTGTGATAACATGAGAACTAATGGAAGGTGTTATTCATAGGGTTCAAGGTAGCAGTGGAAAGACGGCTGGATGAGCGGCTGGATAAGGGTTCAAGGTAGCCGTGGAAAGACGGCTGGATGAGCGGCGGGATAAGCAGTGGGGGAACACCTGTGAACGCCTCTGTTTGAACACCAGGGATACAGCTGGCACTTCAACTCAGCTAAGTGGGAAGACCTAAGGCAGTACTACTCTGATTTTCCATGGAATGATTACTGCTTCCATGTCAAAGACCCATCTCTTTGTGCAGAGCGCATAACTGAGGTCATAGTCTCTGGCATGGAGGCGTACATTCCACATACTTTCTCTAATCCTAAAGCCCGTCAACCTTGGTTTAACTCTGCTTGTTCTCATGCTGTCCGAGATAGAGAGGTGGCCACAAACGGTACCGTAAGCATCCATCTCCTGAAACTCATGCCCTTTATATTTCTGCCCGTAATCATGCCAAATCTTTACTTCAACTTACCAAAAACTCTTTCATTCATAGAAAATGTCAAAATCTTTCTGAATCAAATTCCTCTCGTGACTTCTGGCATCTAGCTAATAACATCTCTAACAATTTTTCTTCTTCATCTTTCCCTCCTATGCTTCACCCAGATGGCTCCACAGCTGTCTCATCTACTTCTAAAGCTGAACTCTTTGCTCAAACATTTGCTAAAAATTCCACTCTGGCTGATGAAGGGTTTGTTCCTCCTTCTCCTCCACCCTCTGACTATATTATGCCTGTCATTAAGATCCTTCGGAATGATGTTTTCTTTGCCCTTTCTGGCCTAGATCCTCGGAATGCTTACGGTCCTGACGGAGTCCCTCCTATTGTTCTCAAAAACTGTGCTTCTGTGCTTGCACCTTGCCTGGTCAAACTTTTCCGTCTTTGTCTATCTACTTCCACCTTTCCTTCTTGCTGGAAGTTTGCTCACATCCAACTTGTTCCTAAGAAGGGTGACCGTTCTAATCCTTCAAAGTACCGTCCTATAGCTTTGACTTCCTGCCTTTCTAAAGTTTTTGAAGCTATGCTTAATAAGAAGATTCTTAAGCATCTATCTGTTCACAATCTTCTATCTGATCGTCAGTACGGTTTCCGTAAAGGGCGATCTACTGGCGATCTTCTAGCTTTCCTAACTGAATCTTGGTCATCCTCCTTTAGGGGTTTCGGTGAAACTTTTGCTGTTGCCCTTGACATATCAAAAGCTTTTGATAGAGTCTGGCACAAATCTTTAATTTCCAAACTACCCTCATTCGGTTTCTATCCTTCTCTCTGTACCTTCATTTAAGTTTCCTTTTAAACCGTTCTATTGCAGCTACTGTAGACGGACATTGTTCTTCTCCTAAATCTATCAATAGTGGTGTTCCCAGGGTTCTGTCCTATCACCCACTCTCTTTCTATTATTTATTAATGATCTTCTAAGTCTAACTCAAAGCCCTATCCACTCCTACGCTGATGATTCTACCCTGCATTTTTCAACGTCGTTTATTAGACGTCCAACTCAACAGGAACTAAGTGATTCACGGAGAGATGCCACCGAGCGCCTAACTTCTGATCTTTCTATAATTTCTGATTGGGGCAAAGCAAACCTTGTTTTGTTCAATGCCTCAAAAACCCAATTTCTTCACCTATCTACTCG
This sequence comes from Chionoecetes opilio, assembly GCA_016584305.1. NCBI lineage: Eukaryota > Metazoa > Arthropoda > Malacostraca > Decapoda > Majidae > Chionoecetes > Chionoecetes opilio. The sequence continues at coordinate 398,453 of JACEEZ010015588.1, read as the reverse complement.
ACAAAACCTACCAGATAACTATCCCCTCTTCTTCAATGACACTCAACTGTCTCCTTCTTCTACAATGAACATTCTAGGACTATCCTTTACTAAAAATCTGAACTGGAAATCTCACATCTCATCTCTTGCTAAAACAGCTTCTAAGAAGTTAGGTGTGCTGTGGCGTCTGCGTCCTTTTTTTTCTCACTCCCAATTGCTTGCTCTCTACAGGGGCCTTATCCGCCCATGTATGGAGTATGTCTTGTTAGGGGAGGATCCACTCATACAGCTCTCCTAAACAGGGTTGAGTCAAAAGCTTTTCGTCTCATCAACTCCTCTCCTCTGACAGACTGTCTTCAATCCTTAAATCACTGCCGCAATGTTGCTTCTCTTGCTCTCTTCTACCGTTATTTTCATGCTCACTGCTCTTCTGAACTTGCTAACTGCATGCCTCCCCCACTCTCGCGGACTCGCTGCACAAGACTTTCTACTCATTCTCATCCCTATTCTGTCCATCTTCCTAATGCAAGAGTTAATCAGTATCTTTACTCTTTCATCCCTTTCACTGGTAAACTCTGGAACTCTCTTCCTGTTTCTATTTTTCCACTTTCCTATGACTTAAATCTTTTCAAAAGAAGAGTAACAAGACACCTCCCGAACTAAATTGGCCTACCCCTCTGTTTTTATTTTATTCTCTTACTGTCTTCTTTATAGGGACTGGCAACTAAGCGGGCTCTGTGTTACCCATTTTTGTTGTGCCTTGGCCAGTTCCTTGTGATGTTAAAAAAAAAAAAAAAAAAAAAAACACCTAAGGATTAGTCTTATAGCTGAAGTGTGTGGGCATTGATACTTGACTCAGAGGATAAGTGTGACGGGAAAAGTTCCACAGAGAACCAGTGACGGGAACTTTACTCAATTATTTAGGTTAAGAAGGAGTTATAGGATTACGCTTGTGAGCACGAGCTGATAGTCGCGTCGTGTCGTTGTTGTTAGCATTAAGTATACTTTCGGTTAAGTTGAGAGATAAGTTAATGATTAAGGTTAAGAAGGAGTTGGGAAGTAATTACTGGTGCATCAGTAAAGTGACAATATACTAAGATAAAGATAACGAGTTGTTATCTTTTACACCCATTAGTACTGACATATTTTCTTAATCTTATAATTTTTTTTCCCACTTATTGTGGGTGGTGGCAGCGTAATATAGCCAGGATTGTGGAGCCCTCTTGAGTTAACGTCAAAGTAATAAACCTATAAAGGGGGGGCGCTACAACTGCACGCAAACACCCTTCCCATGACTGCACGCAAACACCCTTCCCATGACTGCACGCAAACACCCTTCCCATGACTGCACGCAAGCACCCTTCCCATGACTGCACGCAAGCACCCTTCCCATGACTGCACGCAAGCACCCTTCCCATGACTGCACGCAAACACCCTTCCCATGACTGCACGCAAACACCCTTCCCATGACTGCACGCAAACACCCTTCCCATGACTGCACGCAAACACCTTTCCCATGACTGCACGCAAACACCCTTCCCATGACTGCACGCAAACACCCTTCCCATGACTGCACGCAAACACCCTTCCCATGACTGCACGCAAACACCCTTCCCATGACTGCACGCAAACACCCTTCCCATGACTGCACGCAAACACCTTCCCATGATTGCACGCAAACACCCTTCCCATGACTGCACGCAAACACCCTTCCCATGACTGCACGCAAACACCCTTCCCATGATTGCAGGCAAACACCCTTCCCATGACTGCACGCAAGCACCCTTCCCATGACTGCACGCAAACACCCTTAATTCCCATGACTGCACGCAAACACCCTTCCCATGACTGCACGCAAACACCCTTCCCATGATTGCACGCAAACACCCTTCCCATGACTGCAACGTCAAGCACGCAAGCACCCTTCCCATGACTGCACGCAAACACCCTTCCCATGACTGCACGCAAACACCCTTCCCATGACTGCACGCAAACACCCTGCCATGGCTGCACGCAAACACCCTTCCCATGACTGCACGCAAACACCCTTCCCATGACTGCACGCAAACACCCATCCCATGACTGCACGCAAACACCCTTCCCATGATTGCACGCAAACACCCTTCCCATGACTGCACGCAAACACCCTTCCCATGACTGCACGCAAACACCCTTCCCATGACTGCACGCAAACACCCTTCCCATGACTCCACGCAAACACCCTTCCCATGACTGCACGCAAACACCCTTCCCATGATTGCACGCAAACACCCTTCCCATGATTGCACGCAAACACCCTTCCCATGATTGCACGCAAACACCCTTCCCATGATTGCACGCAAACATCCTTCCCATGATTGCACGCAAACACCCTTAATTCCCATGACTGCACGCAAACACCCTTCCCATGACTGCACGCAAACACCCTTCCCATGATTGCACGCAAACACCCTTCCCATGACTGCACGCAAACACCCTTCCCATGACTGCACGCAAACACCCTTCCCATGATGCAGGCAAACACCCTTCCCATGACTGCACGCAAACACCCTTCCCATGACTGCACGCAAACACCCTTAATTCCCATGACTGCACGCAAACACCCTTCCCATGACTGCACGCAAACACCCTTCCCATGATTGCACGCAAACACCCTTCCCATGATTGCACGCAAACACCCTTCCCATGACTGCACGCAAACACCCTTCCCATGACTGCACGCAAACACCCTTCCCATGATTGCACGCAAACACCATTCCCATGACTGCACGCAAACACCCTTCCCATGACTGCACGCAAACACCCTTCCCATGATTGCACGCAAACACCCTTCCCATGACTGCACGCAAACACCCTTCCCATGATTGCACGCAAACACCCTTCCCATGACTGCACGCAAACACCCTTCCCATGATTGCACGCAAGCACCCTTCCCATGATTGCACGCAAACACCCTTCCCATGACTGCACGCAAACACCCTTCCCATGATTGCACGCAAGCACCCTTCCCATGACTGCACGCAAACACCCTTCCCATGATTGCCCGCAAGCATCCTTCCCATGATTGCACGCAAACACCTTTCCCATGACTGCACGCAAACACCCTTAATTCCCATGACTGCACGCAAACACCCTTCCCATGACTGCACGCAAACACCCTTCCCATGACTGCACGCAAACACCCTTCCCATGACTGTACCCAAACACCCTTCCCATGACTGCACGCAAACACCCTTCCATGACTGCACGCAAACACCCTTCCCATGACTGCACGCAAACACCCTTCCCATGATTGCACGCAAACACCCTTCCCATGACTGCACGCAAACACCCTTCCCATGACTGCAGGCAAACACCCTTCCCATGATTGCAGCAAACACCCTTCCCATGACTGCACGCAAACACCCTTCCCATGACTGCACGCAAACACCCTTAATTCCCATGACTGCACGCAAACACCCTTCCCATGACTGCACGCAAACACCCTTCCATGATTGCACGCAAACACCCTTCCCATGACTGCACGCAAACACCCTTCCCATGATTGCACGCAAACACCCTTCCCATGACTGCACGCAAACACCCTTCCCATGACTGCACGCAAACACCCTTCCCATGATTGCACGCAAACACCATTCCCATGACTGCACGCAAACACCCTTCCCATGACTGCACGCAAACACCCTTCCCATGATTGCACGCAAACACCCTTCCCATGACTGCACGCAAACACCCTTCCCATGATTGCACGCAAACACCCTTCCCATGACTGCACGCAAACACCCTTCCCATGATTGCACGCAAGCACCCTTCCCATGATTGCACGCAAACACCCTTCCCATGACTGCACGCAAACACCCTTCCCATGATTGCACGCAAGCACCCTTCCCATGACTGCACGCAAACACCCTTCCCATGATTGCCCGCAAGCATCCCTTCCCATGATTGCACGCAAACACCTTTCCCATGACTGCACGCAAACACCCTTAATTTCCCATGACTGCACGCAAACACCCTTCCCATGACTGCACGCAAACACCCTTCCCATGACTGCACGCAAACACCCTTCCCATGACTGCACGCAAACACCCTTCCCATGACTGCACGCAAACACCCTTCCCATGACTGCACGCAAACACCCTTCCCATGACTGCACGCAAACACCCTTCCCATGACTGCACGCAAACACCCTTCCCATGACTGCACGCAAACACCCTTCCCATGACTGCACGCAAACACCCTTCCCATGACTGCACGCAAACACCCTTCCCATGACTGCACGCAAACACCCTTCCCATGACTGCACGCAAACACCCTTCCCATGACTGCACGCAAACACCCTTCCCATGACTGCACGCAAACACCCTTCCCATGACTGCACGCAAACACCCTTCCCATGACTGCACGCAAACACCCTTCCCATGACTGCACGCAAACACCCTTCCCATGACTGCACGCAAACACCCTTCCCATGACTGCACGCAAACACCCTTCCCATGACTGCACGCAAACACCCTTCCCATGACTGCACGCAAACACCCTTCCCATGACTGCACGCAAACACCCTTCCCATGACTGCACGCAAACACCCTTCCCATGACTGCACGCAAACACCCTTCCCATGACTGCACGCAAACACCCTTCCCATGACTGCACGCAAACCACCCTTCCCATGACTGCACGCAAACACCCTTCCCATGACTGCACGCAAACACCCTTCCCATGACTGCACGCAAACACCCTTCCCATGACTGCACGCAAACACCCTTCCCATGACTGCACACTGCTTGAGAAGTAGTGTAGTTTACGGTAGAAGGAACAAAAAACGAAGTCGCCTCCCTAACTTTATAACAGCCACGGGAGCAAAGCGACGACAACACGACAACCGGTAGACAGACAGACAGACAGCGTGAGACAGTGGCAGATAGACAGACAGACAGTGGCAGACAGACAGGCAGACAGACAGCGTGAGACAGGTGGCCTGACATATACATCCGCCCACTACGCAACATGTTCCTGCGTGTCGCTGTGCTCGTGCAAGTGTTGTGTCTGTCGTCGTGCACGTTATCCAGGGCTGATAAGAAGAAAAAACACGACTACAAGGTATGTATGGCCACGACCCTGGTTGCCGGTCAGAACGTCCACGGGTGAAAACGCCCACGGGTGAGAACGTCCATTCATATCCTTCTAACCTAACCTAACCTAATCTAACCAAACCAAACCAACCTAACCTAACCTAACCTAACCTAACCTAACCTAACCTAACCTAACCTAACCTAACCTAACCCTGTGGACATTATGACACTTGGACGTTATGGTCATTCTGAACCATGGACGTTTTGACCCGTGGACGTTCTGACTGGCTACCACGACCCTTACCGTAGATAGCACTAAAGTCGCCAGGACAACATTTCTTTTATATTTACAGCTGTGTGGTGGCGTTAATACTTACATTTCTACATCCATGATTTCAGCAAAGTTAGAAGGGGCTATCTGGAGAGTCTGTGTCATTTTGTGTCCTCGTCTGTGTCATAGTATGGCTATAAATGAACAAACAGCATAAAACAACATAAAACTGAAACAAGGTAGATTATTCAGTCATGATATAAACTACTGTGTATCATCTTCACTGGCACAGACACAGCAGTAGTGATGCTATAATTCGTAATATTTGGCGGCTGGCGACATTATTGCAGGTGGCGACGATAGTGCTATCTACAGTAGCACAGTGTTGGGTGATGACAGCGGTGGTGGGCTTTCCAAAGGTTACAGGGAGTTTCGTACACAAGTTGCTTACTGTCTACATCCACCTTTCATCCCCATCCATGAAATTGTCCAGCCTCCCTTTAAAGCTCTCTAATGACTCCCCACTAACTACCTGTCTACTGAGTCCATTCCAAATCATTCACCACCCTATTTGTGAACCAGTTTTTCCCTATTTCTTTTTTAAATCTACGCTTTTCCAGCTTGAGTCCGTTACTTCTTGTTCTACCCTGGTTAATTTAGGGTATTAATTAATGGCTATTCAGGCAAACCAAGGGTCGGCCTCGAAATCGGTGAATGCCCACTACCGAAATTTTACCGCTTTTTGCTGTGATCAGAGACAGCAACTGTACCGCTTTTTGAGTTGATATATTTGATCTGTTGTGACTGTCTACTTATATACAGGAACTACCACGTGTAGGTCTCGCGGCCTCTTGTAGCTTCCTTATTTTCTTATCTTCTTATGTTCTTGTGTTGTAAAAGTGGTGAGTACTACCATGGTCGTTATGAATGAGTGGTGAGTACTACCATGGTCGTTGTGAATGAGTGGTGAGTACTACCATGGTTGTTGTGAATGAGTGGTGAGTACTACCATGGTTGTTGTGAATGAGTGGTGAGTACTACCATGGTTGTTGTGAATGAGTGGTGAGTACTACCATGGTTGTTGTGAATGAGTGGTGAGTATTACCATGGTTGTTGCGAGTGAGTGGTGAGTAGGTGTGAGGCGCAGCCCGGGGATGCATCCTGTTCAACACTCTCGGCAAGGCACACTGCCACTCTTGTCAATCACAGGAAGTGTGCTCATGTTGCTCACCGCCACTATCACTCACTATCAGCATGACTCAACGACAGGAAGCCTCCACACGCTGTAGTCCATTCCCGTAGGCTTCGTCTATCCCCTTGTGTTATGCTCATAGGAACCTCACAAACTGTCTATTTAACCCCTTGAGACCCAGAACATAATTTCCATTGTAATTTGGGTACCATTAGACGATTTTTAATGAATATTAGCAATGTTTTAGAGATATGACCTGTTTAGTATCCTTGTCCACTAACTAATCTGGTATATTCAGTTAGTTTTCATAATTCTATGGCTGGACAACATACCATTTTTTATAGCAAAGGAATATGACCCAAGTATGACCTGTATGACCCAAGGACAGGAAGCCTTCACATGCTGTAGTCCCGCAGGCTTCCTTTATCCCCTTGTTTTATATAAGAACATAAGAAAATAAGGAAGCTACAAGAGGCTGTGAGACCTACACGCAGGGCCGGATTATGATCTTTTGGGCCCCTAGGCTAATTAAATTGTGGGTCCCCTCAGACGGAGCCACCCTCTAACTCGCCCGCACCCGTCTTGAATATTTTTTACTCGTGGTATATTTTAGCGACATTTACATAGTTAGAAGTAAACTTATTGCAAATTCTTTAAATAAACTAGAATAGGCTATCTTTTGATTGTCAATAAAAATATTCTTTAAGAAATACCACCATTTTAATATTTATTGCAAACCAAATTAGCACATATTTTGACACAACCGTAGTGAAAAAAAAAATTTTTATAACCATCTAGAAAATTAAAATCATTGCTTTATAAAAATTTCTAAGATTTAAACATTCTGAACTAAAATCAAACATGTTGTCTACTTGAAACACAATGACACAAATTAAAACATTCTTTTCCTTGCTTTGCTTCCTGCAAGGACTTCAATAATTTTATCAAATGACAACTCTCGCAATTTGTCACTTTCGATACACATTGCACTGAGTGAAGTTAGTTTTTCTTGAGAGTGTGATGAGCGAAGCTTATTTTTTATCCGCTTTAACTGAGAAAAACTTCGCTCACCAGAACAGTTTGTTACCATCAAACTGAGGAAAAGTCTCAAAACTGATTCAACATTTGGGAAAGCAGACTGAACTTTGTCTTCAAAGATAACAGTATAGAGATCTTGATGACTGAATTTCTTTAGTTCAGAACATTTCTTTTTCACATAAAGGTGGAAATGCCTTAATTCAGCAAAGAATGTCTCATCCACATCTTCAGGGTGGCTTCAATCAGGTTTTTGACTCCCGTTGACATTGTTTCCTCTGAACTTTCTAGATCAGTAAGAAATGAAAAAGTTTGGGCAATAAATGTGCATTGTGTACACCTCTGCTCTTTTTGAAAGCTTTGATTCCAATGCTTCCAAGATGGCCTTGAAAGACTTGAGTTGAAATGTGTCTTGTGGAGAAAGTTGCTCTTCTGGCTCTGCAGGATCAGAAAATTCATCAAAATGTCTTTTTCTTTTTCTTGCCCTTTTAGATGTACTTCTATAGTCAACATTGGGAACATGACTTTTTGCTTTATCTATAATAATATAAGCAAAAGTGTGTCTGTGTGTGTGTCTGTGTGTCCGCGATAGGTGCCGCCCCCAGTGCCCCAATCCCATCATATGGCACAGTTTTGGAACCGAGTCGACCAGGGGCACATTTTAAGCCCACTTATGGGATGATCCGATAACTTTTTTTTTTTTTTTTTTTTAGTAGCCTATTAGCGAGAATTGTGAAAAAAAAGTGGGTTGCGAGAATTGAGGAAACCTTGATGTAGGGTGATGGGTAATGGGTGAGTGAATGGGTGGGGTGATGGGTAATGGGTGAGTGAATGGGTGGGGGGTGATGGGTGGGGTGATGGGTGATGGGTGAGGGAATAGGTGGGGGGTGATGGGTAATGGGTGAGTGAATGGGTGTGTGGTGATGGGTAATGGGTGAGTGAATGGGTGGGGGGTGATGGGTAATGGATGAGTGAATGGATGGGGGGAATACATACATTTCTACATCCATGATTTCAGGAAAGTTAGAAGGGGCTATCTGGAGAGTCTGTGTTTGGTGGGCCAAAGGCCCACCAATAGCCCTCCGCAGGAGCTAGCCAAAAAGTCCGCCCGGAGGGTGGCCTTGCGGCTAGTATTCAATATTTCCAAAATCTTTTTTTAAACTATCCACTCTCATGCCGCTTCATAATTTGGACTGAGATAAAAAAATCTGCAAAAAAAAAAGAGATTTGTTAAAATAAAGGTTGAAGTAGAATTTCTTCTACATTGTATCGCAAAAAAAAGTGAGCTGAAAAATAAAATATACGCTACATTCACAAATAAGTGTTTTACTGTGTTTAGCACGATGATAAACACACATGGACTCGGGCCCCATGATTTACAGCTAGGGTGCCAAACAGGGGCCCTTTATCTCAAATAAAGGCCTCAAACAGAGGCACTTTATCTCAAATAAAGGGCCTCAAACAGGGGCCTTCATCTCAAATTATTTGTAATTTTATTTTAAGTTAAATGAATTATTCAGCAATGCAAAATATCATTTTTCAAAAAAAAATTATACGTATGTGGAAATCTTTTAGCAGCGACCCCAGGTTTGGGGCCCCCAAGCTTGAGGGGCCCTAGGGCCGGATTCAACAAACTTACCAGCGATACCCTGTTACGAGGTCGAAGTTACTAGACCGCTACGAGAGATGGCAAAACTGTATTCGGCAACGATATTGTAAGCATCTAGTAAGCTACGAGGTCCATTGCCTCTGGTAGCCACCAGAGGGGTCTCGTGTCGCGCAACAGCCAATCATCTTCACGCTTACATGATGCCTGTTGGGCTTACACGTGCTTTTGTTTACAAACAAATTTAATTTAAAGTTAATGTATCATACCTCCATAATTGTAGTAAATGATGTCTCAAGAGCTTATTTATCATTATTGTGCATCATAAAGATTCGTTTTGCACGCCTGTCACCTGATACGAGGTAATCTATTAAAAAAAATCATGACTTTTGCTGAAAAACACAACAAAATAGCCTGATATGATGTGTCCGTGTGTGATTCTACACATATGCAATGATTCTTCGTCTTCTTATCTGTCAAGGATCTGGCACATTCACCTTTTTTAGGCATTAAATCAATCAATCAATTATCTGTCAAGGAGAAAAAGTGGAGAATTTGGCTAATATTTGTGTATGTATAACATGACCAGTGGGTTTTGTTTGTTTGTTTGTTTGTTTGTTTGTTTGTTTGTTTATTTAGAGGATAATGCCTCAGATCCATAGTGAACTACCGTTGCAGCATTAGTGTTGGCCGAAGCCACCACCCCGGGAGGGGGGTCACAAACCCCCGGCTAACACCCGGTACCCATTAACTGCTGGGTGGACAGGAGCTCAGGTTTTAAGAAAGACCCCCCTGGATTAAAGTATTTTTCACCTTTCTACTGTTATTTATAGGTCTGCAAAACGAGTGTGAAAGGGTAGGCTATTTGGTACCTGGAACTGTCGCCGATAAGAATTCTCGCCGACGTCGGCGGATGTTCCAATTTTTCATGTCGGCGAGTGTTCCTATTTCTGGCGACAGTTTTAGTTCTTGACCTTGAGTTAGGTTATGTGGTTAGGTTATGTTGGCTAGTTGACCAATATCAAGGTTAGGTTAGTGAACGGTCCTTACCAGTGGAACTGTCGCCGAAAATTTCCACGTCGGCGAGTGTTCCACTGTCGGCGAGAGTTCTCGGTTGTCGTTTCGGCGAGTTTCTATCGGCGACAGTTCCATAAACCGGCTATATGTGCAGTTTAAACCAATACACGATCGGTTTTACTGAACGTTTCGTTCTTATCAGAAGGAATAATTATAACACCTACAACAGCCGTCGGAAATTAAGGTATTATTCTAGTGTTTGCCCATACTCCCCCTCTCGCACAAATCAGGCTTGGGGACCTGGGGGAATGCGGGATATTTGGCTGTGGTAAAAAATATGCATTGCAACCACATAGTTTTTGAGTTAGGGGTGTTCAAAAAATTCCCTAGATCTAGGGAAAATGTATTGGATTTCTTCTGAGTCCAGAGACGTGGTGAACCTGACGATCCTCACAGAATGATGACCCAAGTGTCGAGAACCCCCTCCCAAACCCTCGCTAGGAGGTTAGGTTAGATTTGGTTAGGCTAGGATAAGTTAGATTTGGTTAGGTTAGATTAAATTTGGTTAGGTTAGCTTTGGTTAGGTTAGCTTAGTTTAGGTTATCGGTGGGTCAAGCCCCCAGCTAGGTTAGGTTAAATTTGGCTACGTTAAGTTAATTTTGGTTATGCAAATTTCTCTAGATATAAGGAAATTACCTTAGATCTAGGGAATGTTAGCCCCCTTAACAACTCTTAAATGACGTGTTTCCAACGCATAATTTGTTCCCCTCCCGAAAACCCTGCATTCCCACAGGTCCCCAAACTTGTTTGGGGGAAGTGGGAGAGTATGGGCAAACACTAGAAATTTACCGAAATTAAAAAGAACTCAAGGGGGATCTGGGAAGGGGCGAAAACCTTCCACTGAGGTTAGGTTACGTGATCAATGCCCAGGTTAGGTTAGTTAACTAGCAGGAGGTTCTGCGCACCCCCCCCTCCCCCGCACCCCACAGTTGTCAGGAGAGTATTGGGTTATAATGGACGAGAACTGCGCGGTTGCTACCGCCGTTACTACTTATGTTTTCAGTATTATTTTTTGTTCAGTATGCCGTGCAGTTTTAATCAACTTCCGCATAACCTTCAAAACTTATATATATATTGTAGAAATTATATAGCCCCCTAACCCTTTAGGTTAGGTTAAGGTTTGGGTGAGTTTAATAATCCCGCCAGGGGGCCGAGGGGGAGGTTAGGTTCAGTTCGGTTAAGGTAATAATGGTCCCGGCAGGGCGATGCAGAGCTAGGGTCTCTGTATAATAATATTCTAGGCAGAGCGGATCACTCGGCGGCTGGCGAATGCGGGGCGGGAATCACTTGTGTCCGTACAATTCCGTTACTTCTCTGTTTTCTGAGACACTGGTTATTATTTTCTGGCCAAGTTTTAGTGTTTTTTCTGAATGAGATACATTGTTATCAATGGAAACGTAACTGTAGGTTTTGGTGACAAAAAAAAATAATGGGTTCCCGGAAATAAGAATATCTGAAAAAGCACTAATTTTAGGCAAAGAAAAACTAGTCAGTGTCTAAGAAAATGACCGCGCAGTCCTCGTTCATTTTTATCTTACTTTGAAATAGAAAAAAAACTAGTGATCACTAGTTTTTTTACAGGTGGGGTCTAGAGGGTAAAAAAAAATTAGTGATTGTCACGAAAAACAAAGGTCAGATTCTCTTAAAACAGCACATTCTATCAGAAAAATATAGTTTCGTCTGAAAATGGAGAGGGTCACTGTAACGAATCTTTCCCATAGCTTTTCACAGTTGTTAGGTTTGAGGTATTTAGGGTAGATAAAAAATGCGCAGGTGGCCTTAGGGAAATAGTTCTTCCACCATGTATGAAGTGATATTTGGAAGGGAATTACTCAAAATGTCTAACTTATAATGAAATCATAATGGCATTGTCAGTGACGTAACCACAAAGTTGAAAAGGAGAGGGTGGGGTGGCGTGCAAGGTAAATTATTTCTGTGTAGCCCATGATTTTGGCAAGCGCCGAGAGTCCGTACAGCTAAGGGGGGGTCATGATCGTTTTGAGGCCATACAGAATCGGTATACAGTAAAAGCCTTATAACTCGGCACGATAGGGGCTCTGGCCCTTGCCGAGTTATTCAATGTGCCGAGTTATGCAATGTCCTCCTCTGATATGGGTTGTTAAAAAAAAAAAAAAAAAAAAAAAAAAAAAAAAAAAAAAATACAATACAGTACTGTAAAAGCATAAAAAACTACAACTTACCAAAAAAAAAAAAAAAAAAAAAAAAAAAAAAAAATTCAATACAGTACTGTAAAAGCATAAAAACTACACTTACCAATGAACGGGTAGCAGCAGGCATGTAATCCAAGGAGAGGGGAGCCTTGTTGTAACATGTAGAAGATGTTAGGGGGACTCAGTCGCATTTTAACACTGGTATTACTTTAATCACTTTATGATCACAACTCTGTACTATATTGTATCGAGTGTACTGTACCTGTACAACCTAATTTTACATCACTTGAGCACTTAATTACTGCAACACTATGCCCTGTCCATTAACTCTACTTTCGACTGTGAGTGCATGGAAGGACACAGGGGGCGGCATGAGCCTCTAATCACAGGCGTCACTATAAGAATCCTGCCTGCGCCACCACGGGCGAGGGCCAACCATCACAGCCCTCGAGTGAGCCTCCAGGGCCTACCATCCCACCCATGGAGCTCACTGCCTACACTGCTATAGTACGACAAAAATTTAGCATATTCTAAATTCAATTTTATGTACTCCGAGTCGCTGAGTTATGATTCAGTACTTCCAATAACCTTGTACGTACAACTCAAATTCAAACGCTTACATTTCGATCAAACAACTTTACAACTATATACTAATAATATTAAAATTCAAAATGATGATTTAAACACTGTACAGGGAGGTCCCGTTATACGAGCATTCGGTATACGAGAATCTGATGATATGAGATGTGTAAATTAGGGTCTATTTTCAATATACGAGATCGAAAATCCAATGATACGACATTCAAATTGGGGTGAGTAAAATTATCAAGTTCAAAATGCACGCCCTACCACTCCGGGCTGGACAAAGGGGGATTTGGTTGACCCCAGTGAGGTCACCCCTAGCAAGCCGTGACCTGAAGGGTAATTAAGCATATGGCGCGGCCTGACATTTAGGGGTAATTAGCAGGTGTGTGGCCCCAACCTTGGGACCGCAGTCAGGTCACCCCTAGCAAGGCGTGACCTGAAGGGTAATTAAGCATATGGCGCGGCCTGACCTTTAGGGGTAATTAGCAGGTGTGCGGCCCCAACCTTGGGACCCCTACACTACCTTCTCTTGTATCACGCGGCGTCCCCTACATTACAACGTCTTATTTGCTTGTTATGCATGTTTTATGTTTAATTAATGTGCAGTTATGTTATTTTGTGTGCTATTTTCTCTTTCAGAATGCTTTTTCTACAGAATAGGTAGTACAGTGTGGGTAATACAGACGCTGTGTGTTTGTTGTGTTTGCTATAGTTTATTTTAGCTTGAAAAACGTCTTTTTTTTTTTTCTTTTTTTTTTTTTTTCTTTTAATTGATGGGGTCCTGGAACCAAACCTATATTTTACCATTAGTTATGTGTTTCGTTATACGAGATTTCACTTTACGAGTATGCCAGGTGGAACCTAACTGCTCGTATCTTCGGGACCTCCCTGTAGTAGTCTCACTTTTATTACAAACAGGAAAAGACAAGACATATCCAACATAATTTTCTTGCTGATAATTAAGTTGAAATAGTTGAAGCTAAAGAGCAGTTATTAGAATAGCAGTGGATGAAATAAGAAAAGTGATATTTTTGAAATACCACTGAGAATAGTACATAAGTACTTGATTCAGGAATGCATTACTTAAGTTGGATTTTAAACCTGTTTTTGTTGTCAGCTATTATGTAGTATGGGGAATTTAAGTAATCTAACTGAGAGCAACAGTGTCACCTAACACACTGGAATGATTCACTAGCAAAGAAGTGCAGGGCAAACAAGACTTGAGTGTGGATTGGAATTGCTACAGTCCTATTGGTGGGTCTGGAAAGCTGTGGCCCAATCTCCTCACAGAGCTGCAGGATCTCATGGCAGGGTAGGTGGTAATACCGTAGGTGGTGGTTGTCACTGACATCTAGACTCTTGAGGATCAAGCCGATCTCTGAAGACCCTTTCCAAGTGCAGCCTGTCGTGTTCCATTGCCCACAAGAATTCCATGATAGCTGAAAAAGTTATTATTTTTAATAGGTATGGTTTGATATGGCAGGTTTTAGTTAGATGCACGAACAGTTCATAAGAAAAAAGCCCAAGGTTATGGAAATTTAAAAAGCTTGAATGCGAATTATTAAACCTGAATATTAAATGTCCTACATTACCAATTATCACTCACCTTAATTCCCTGTCTAAGATGTCTCCCACATTGCTTATTTAACCTAAATAGTTAAAAGTAATTTATATGGTAAGAATATTCACTATATATTTTATTTTAGTGTGGGTTGTGCATATTATACTAGTACTATATAAAGTTAGGTAGGTTGCGTATGAATGCTAATACGGCTATAGTTAATTGTTGCTGGTGGGCGAGACATTCATTCTTAAAACCGATAAATTCTCACTCACTCTTGCTCACCACCTATAATCAGCAAACAATATAAGCATATGGACTGACCTACTTGATCTTATCTTATGTTTTGGTTTGATTAAACAAACTATTTATCCGGGTTGATTAGCTTTTCTTTCTACACTTACGTACTTTATTAATTATTCTTTTAGATGATGAGAACCCATTATCTACCGTTATTTTTTATTATTAAGTGAAAAAAAAGGGTTAGTTTATGGTCCCCTAAAAGCCCGTTCACATCTCCACGGACTAGCGTCGGCGACGGGTCACGACTTGCTCCAGTCAATCCAGTCGGTGCCGACTGCAGCCGATTTTGCGGGGGCTGAAGCTCCAAAATTGGCGTGGTTGGCTCGGGTTGCCGAAGTAGGCAACTAGTCAGCGAATAGTCTGCGATTGTCGGCGATAGTCGCGGACTAAAACGACTGTTTGCAGGCATGCTGTGACTGACACCGGATATGGAAAGCCCCTCCACCGACACTAGTCGGCGCGGTTATCCGACGGTTTGCCATAGTTAGGCGACTAATCTGCAAACGATAGTAGCAAACTATAGGGGTATTTGAAAATTAAAACGTCAACTTTGAGTTGGCGTAATGCGGCGACATTTACCGCCAGTTGCAGCACGAAGCATACCCACAGTAGCCGTCTTGCTGCAACTGTTTCTAGCTGTCCTGCGACTGATGCCAAGTGGTTTACGATGTGAGCAGCTCACTGGCCCGCCTCCCCCACACCACTTTTCGACCTTCGCTTGTTTAGTGAACCACGCCACTGATGTCGGTCACAATGCTGTCCACACACTTGCCCACCTTGACTAGGCTAAAAATACTATATAAGAGGGGATCAGACCCTTCGGCGACGAGTCCCAGCACGGAGCCGACATTTTCCGTTAAATTATTTAGTCGCAGACACGCCCCGAGTGTATAGCACAACACAGTCGGGACCCCCCGTGCGCCCCGTCACAACTCCCACGACCCGACGTCGACTGTCGGGGTCTGACGCCAACCTACATGACTACCGGTGTTTACCACAGCATGACTCAGGAAGTCATGAATGGTCGCCATCGAGTCGTGAAGATGTGAACGAGCCTTTAGGTACAATATCCCTTTTTTCAATCAATAATATAAATTAACCGTACATAACGGGTTCTCATCATCTCAAAGAATATTCAATATAAGCGGAGAAAAAAAAGTAATCTGCCCGGATAAATTGGTCGTTTAATCAAACCAAAACATATAAATAACCAATAAAACACTAATAAAGTATACCTTGATGAGACCCAAACAATCAATGAATAAAGGTTGCTTTCTTGATTCAGCCTTTTACCTAAAAATCCAAGCAAGGGAAGGAACGTTAAATTTCCAGATGAACATAGAATTCAATTTGGTGGATGTAATTATTTTTCTCTGGTGGGTTTTGATGTGTTTTGAATTAATTTGCTAACCGTTTCTGTCGGAAATCACTTTTTTTTTTTTTGTCAGTTGCAACAAAAATGATGTGCTGGTGGTGATTAGCACATTTGTGTAGATTAGCATTAAGGACTTTATAATGAATAGGTTAAAACCTAAGTGGTAACTCAAAGCGCGGGCGTTGTACTGTTCCCGTCAGACACCCCAAGGCGTCTCCCGCGGCCCTCTGTGTTACCCGTGCCAGTGTACCGGGTGACTCTGTGTTACCCGTGCCAGTGTACCGGGTGACTCTGTGTTACCCGTGCCAGTGTACCGGGTGACTCTGTGTTACCCGTGCCAGTGTACCGGGTGACTCTGTGTTACCCGTGCCAGTGTACCGGGTGACTCTGTGTTACCCGTGCCAGTGTACCGGGTGACTCTGTGTTACCCGTGCCAGTGTACCGGGTGACTCTGTGTTACCCGTGCCAGTGTACCGGGTGACGCGACTGTGGTCAGTCGCGGTTTCTCACTAGGTATTAAACGCATCAAGTTATGGCGTGTCTCCTTTCACCTTATTGCAACTGCATATAGGGAGGCCTAGTGGGGACCGATATAATAACAAAAAAAGAAATTTAACATAACCGTACCTATACCTAACCTAACCTTTACCTAACCTATACCTAACCTTACCATATCTAACCTAACCATACCTATACCTAACTTAACCTTTACCTAACTAAAAGAAAAAAAGTAATTTGCGACAGAAACGGTTAGCAAAATAATCCAAAACACATAAAAACTCACCAGAAAAAAATTGTTTCGTACACCAAAGTGAATTCGGTGTTCATCTGGACTAATACCAGAGGAACTAACCTAACTCTAATATACATTGAAATGAACTTGAGAAAGGTTACCCCCCCCCCCCCAAAAAAAAAAAAAACAGCTGGTGTTACACAATAATATACCATAAACAAGAGTTACACATACCCTCAGTAATGTTGGTGTTTTTACTGAAGAAATTTAAAGTTTTATCTATCCATAACCATCAGTATTTCCACTTGTAATAAATATTGGTAAATATGCAGTTTCAACCAAGACTCCCTATTGTACTCTCCTGACATAAATGCCAGACCCACATTCCCAGCCCCCCGGTAATAATGGACGGGGGACTTCGCGTTCGTTTTCAGAAACACCGACAAATTTTTACTGGCCTACAATAGGTGCTTTTCTAAAGGAGATAGTTTTGTTTTCCGGAAACTCATATTTAAAAATAATAAAAATTTCATCCCCGAATTTATGGTCGCCGTTTCCATTAAAAAACACTATCTCTATCAGATAAAGCACTAAAACTTGGCCGTCAGTCAGGGTCTCAGATAACAGGGAAGAAAATTGAATAGAACTACCAAACCTAACCTTATAGGTTTTAATGAAACCTAACCTAACCTTAACCACTAAGTTTACCTAACCTAACCTAACCTTATAGGTTTTAATGTAACTTAACCAAACCCTTTAAACCCTTTTAAGAAAACCTAACCTAACATTATAGGTGAAACCTAACCTAACCTTAAACCTTGCATAAAATTTGGTGATGGTTTTTTTTTTTATAATGGGTTTCCGGAAAATAAAAAAAACTGTGTCTCCATTAGAAAAAGCCCCTATTGTAGGCCAGGAAAAATTAGTCGGTGTCTCTGAAAACGACCGCGAAGTTCTCGTCCATTATAACCCTACTCTTGCAAAAATATAAATGATCACAAATTAGTATTCACCATCAGAACTTACCTATTACCTTTTTCTAATAGCTGTAACTAACCCTTCCTCTCACACTTCTTACACATCCCTTCAGTTCCCTTCCTTTTAAAACTATTTATAGTGTCACAGGCTTCCCTTTCTCTGACCAGTGTCCATTCCTCGGCTGCCGGTTTATACTCTCGCCGACGTGGTTAATCTAACCTAACCTGGACATTGGCACCTATCTTAACCTAAATGATCAAGCTATTGCTGGTATTTCATCCCTGAATGCAGAAACACGGGTAAAACCTGATTAAATGTATATATTGGGTCCTGTAATATCAAGAATTTGAACACTCGACGACGGCGGCGAGTGTTCCGTTCGGCGACAGTTCCAGGTACCCGGCTGCCTATCTTAAAAGAGTCTTAAAGGACGTAGTTAATCATGCAACCTATGGATCTCTTTTAGTGGTACCTTTAGTTACTTGGTGAGGTAATTAACAGATTAACCAACAAACAAAAACCACTTACGGGAATACTGAAGAGAGATGTACGAAGCGATGGGCAGGAGTGGATAGACGTGGTGGGACCGTGGGATTAGTGACCCTGACGGGCCTGACCCATGACTCCTGACCTGAAATAGGGTTAACACATAAATCACAAGAGGTGAATTGTGATGCGAGATTAACACAGGCGATATTGGAGACTCTTACGGCAGTAACGCGCTGCACTTTCGGTGCTGTGGGTTATTGTTTTATCATATTTTATATATTCTAGACACTGGACAGGATGTGTAATGAAGATGCTTACTGCCTGACACATGTTGCCAGCCCCACCACACCTCAGGCCTGACCCATGTTGTCAGCCCCACCACACACCACACCTGCCTGCCACATGTTGCCAGCCCCACCACACACCACCATATGAACTGTGGCAGTGTGGAACATCAAGACAGTGCTTAAAATGATGACACAATATCGCCGCCAAGGACACAATCACAGGGTAACTTAGTGAAGTCCATTGCACGGCCTGTTGCACTTATTTCGATTATTAGTATACATGTCCCTACTCTTGCAACAATATAAATGATCACAAATTAGTATTCACTATCAGAACTTACCTATATGATGCCTTACCTCCTGTAGCTAGATGATGAAATCAGCTACAGGAGACTGTGTTCCTTCCCGCTGAAATGTCTGGTAAATCTTCTGGTAAGCCGCTACTAGACACAAGGACCACTCGTAGGTTACCAGGATACTTGCAATATCGTAAGTGTTTGCTGAATAGGGTCGTGCCATGTGTGCGGAGGTATGAGGAAATTTACCAGAGTTTTACCTCGTAAATGGTTTGCTAGGCTGGCAGCCTATACTAGCCTATAGGATAATCCGGGTCTGCCTACACGTGGTAGTTCCTGTTACTTAACACTACCTACATCCACCTTTCATCCCCATCCATGAAATTATCCAGCCTCTTTTTAAAGCTCCCTAATGACTCCACACTAACTACCTGTCTATTCACCTCTATATATGCTCATAGGAACCTCACAAACTGTGTATTAACCCCTTCACGCCCAGATCTTTCCTTGGCTATATAAAATTGTCTGTTGTTAGCCATAAAATTACGAAAAGTAGTTTAATATACCAAGTTACCTAGTGGACAAGGATACTAAACAGGTCATAGCTATAAAACATTGCTTATATTCACTAAAAATTGTCTAATGCTACCCAAATTACAATGTTTAATTCGTTCTGGGCCTCAAGGGGTTTAACTTCCGCCTATTCATATCACTCATTACTTTATTCACAGCGTTTATTGGATGACAGACAAGGTATTGTAACCAAGCTCAAAGATCCATGATAGGACGTGAGGCTCCTGGGTGCAGTCGTGATTGCCGGCAGGATAGGTGGTGGTGGTGGTGGTGGTGGTGGTGGTGGTGGTGGTGATGGTGGTGGTGATGGTGGTGGTGGTGGTGGTGTTGAAACACTTGAAACACTTTAATATGCTTACCATAATACATACGTTAATAAAGTTATATAACATAATTTGTGTAAGCAGCCCATACGAAGCTATACGGCTATTCGGGCAGCATCTCTGTAGTTTACAAACAAGTGTATCTAGGACGTCACTACCAATTACATAAAAGAAGAAGAAAAAAAAAAGAGAAACAAGGTAAACAAGGTAAACAAAAAACAAACAAAATCAGGAGAAATACATAGACAATTGCTCAAAAATTAATTTGTAGAATGGTAATAAAATGTATTGTTGGCACTATAATAAATCTACATGACCATCATTGGAAATATATTAGAACAAATATTAGAACAAATATCTTGTCAGTATTGAGACAATAAATACTTTTTGTATTGCCTTTTAAATGAACATAATGTTGGTAGGGTCTTAACAGAGTCGGGTATATTATTCCATATCTTGGGACCAGAGTAGGCTAGTGAGTGTTGAAAAACTGTCAGGTTATGTTGTGGTACACGGAGGTGTTCACAGTTGCGGGTGGGGTAGTTATGTTGAGGGAGCAAGTTAATGTAATGACTACCAGTAACTAATTTGTGCATATATATTCCAATCTGTAATTTGTTTATGTCAAATAATTTCAAGATGTTCATATTCTTAAATAAAGGGTGAGTATGATCAAAGTAGCCCGAATTTGTAATGATCCTAATTATTTTCTTTTGTAGCCGGAACAGGGGAAGTAAATGAGTGGGCTATGTGTTGCACCAGACTGGAGTACAATATTGAAAGTGTGGCAATACATGGGCATTATAGAGAATTTTAAGTATATTATTAAGCATAAGGTCTCTAATTTGATATAATAGAGATACGATTCTAGAAAATTTAAGACATAATTCATTAATGTGTGGTTTAAAGGATATGTTATCATCAAAAGTTACACCTAGTAGTTTGTGTTGGTTAGTTCTGTTGATGACATTGTTGTTGTATAACAGAGTAGGAAGAATTTTAGTCGCCTTGTTGGTAAAGAGCATATAATAAGTTTTGTTTAAATTGACGGTTAGTCTATTACTCAAACACCATTTATAAAATTTTTCTAGGTCTTGGTTGGCTGTTTCTATCAAGGATGTAGGGTCTGCACCAGTAATGAATAAAATAGAGTCATCAGCAAAAAGTATTGTTTTTAAATTTGTAAATACATTTGGGAGATCATTTATATAGATAAGGAATAAAATGGGACCGAGGACACTACCCTGAGGGACTCCGTACTGAATATGTTGAGGTATAGATAGACAATTCTGAAATTTTGTACTTTGGGTTCTACCGGTGAGGTAGTCTCTGAACCAGTCATGTATGATGCCACGTATACCATAATGTTTCAATTTTTGTAGTAAGATATAGTGTTTCACTGTATCAAAAGCTTTAGTAAAGTCTATATAAATAGTGAGCATTGTATGTTGAGCATCCAAGGCAGAGTAGATGTTATCGGTGAAGGCGGTCAAAGCACTAAAGGTACTTAAGCCTTGTCGAAAACCAAATTGTTCTTTGTTGATAATAGATTTTTTGGTTAAGAAAATTAATAGAATTTTTTTCATTAATTTCTCGAATATTTTTGAGTAGGTGGTTAGCAGTGATATTGGTCTGTAATTGGCAATGTTGTCTTTTGGACCTTTTTTATAAATAGGGATTACGGTTGCATGTTTTAAACATTGAGGAAAAATTCCTTTTTCGATGGACTGGTTGAACAAGATTGATAATTAATGGAACAGCTATTTGTTCTTTATTAGCTTTTAGGAGAGAGACGGAAATTTCATGGGTATTACACTTTTTGTTTTTTAATGAGTTTATTACAGCTGCAACGTCTTGTGGTAGTACTGGAGGAACAATCATTGATGTTGGATAATTACCTCTCAGAAAGTCAAGTGGGTTAATATCGGAAGGTGGGATGTTGTTATCTAAATTGGAAGCAATATCTGTATAATACTTATTGAAGGCCTCTGCAATATCGGATGGGCATCTCATTACTTTATTATTAATTTTTATGTAACTGAGATAAGTTTTTTTATAGTTATTTTTCAGCTGATTTATGGTTTTCCATATTTTGCATGTATCATTTTTAAAGTTTGTAAATATCGACATATAGTATGAAATTTTATGATTTTTTATAATCCTATTTAGGACATTGCGTTATTTTTTATAATAACTTTCAGAGACAACACCTATTTTATAGTCCTTAAATAGATTATTTTTGGTCTTGACCGATTTAATTACAGCTGACGTTACCCAAGGGTTATGGAGCCGTTTTTCAGAAATATATTTTGTTTTTATTGGGAAACATTCATTGTATAAATTACTCAGTTTGTCTAGAAATGTATTAAAGTTTAAATTTATATCTTGTGAAGATAAGAGATTGTTCCGTAATATGGTGTGAAGTTTTTGAGAGAAAAGCTTCTTATTATTAGGCGTTACATTTCTGAATTCTATTTTATTGAGCTTTGATTTTTTTGGGGGAAGGAAATATTTAAGAAAATAGGAAGATGGTCCGAAAAGGGAAAGTGTACAATACCTGTGGTAAACTTTCCACAAAAATTAGTGTATATATGGTCTAGGAGAGAAGGGTCACCCAAATTTAAACTATCTGGAAATCTAGTGGGTCTGGAGATGTGAGGAACAAAATTTAAAGTTTGAATGTTTGCTAGAAAGTTATTTGTTGGTGTATGGGTTGTATGCTCAAGTAAGTTTATATTAAAGTCTCCTATGAGTATTATTTTATTCTGTTTTGCTTTGTCTTGTAATGCTGTATTTATGACATTCGTGAATTCGTCTACTGCAATATGTTTACTATTTGGTCTATATATTGCACAAATCAGAAAACTGATAGATTCAGTAATAATTCTAATAGTAAGTAATTCAATGTCATTATTGATACATGTTAAATCATATTGTTGTTCAGATTTTAAATTGTCAGAAACATAGATAGAAACACCTCCTTGAGCCCTAGTGTTCCTGACAAGATGATGGGAGTGATACCCAGGAAATTCATGAAGATGTTTGTTATTATCAGTCAGCCAAGTTTCTGTGACAGCTATGATATCTGGAGATGAATTGAGGCATTTTAGGAATGATTGGATATTATCAGTATTTTTAGTTAATGATCTTGAGTTTATATGAAAAATTGTTAGTTTAGTAGAATCCTAGGTGGAAATGAGATCATTGTAAGTTGATATATCATAATACTTTGAAAGAGAGTTAAAGTCCATGTGGCCATGCATCTGATTTATGATTTCCATATTAACGTCATTTTCTGTGTCAATATCATCCATATCATTGAAAAGAGTATGAAAAAGGTTAGACATTATCTATAGTAAAGTAAATTATCGATACAAAGAAAAGTGAGAAATGCAGTCAGTTAAGCTGCATCGGGTGTCATACTGGGATGTTGGAACATTTAAGTCACGCCAGGACGTGTTGGTGGTGGTGGTGGTGGTGGTGGTGGTGGTGGTGGTGGTGGTGGTGGGTTGGTGGTGTGGTGGTGGTGGTGGTGGTGGTGGTGCTGTTGGTGGTGGTGGTGGTGATGATGGTGGTGTGATGGTGGTGGTGGTGGTGGTGGGTGGTGGTGGTAGGGTGATGGTGGTGGTGTTGGTGGTGGTGGGTGGTGGTAGTGGTGGTGTTGGTAGTGGTGGTGGTGATGGTGGTGGTGGTGGTGGTGGTGGTGGTGGTTGGTGTGGTGGTGGTGGTGGTGATGATGGTGGTGGTGGTGTGGTGATGGTGGTGGTGATGGTGGTGGTGGTGGTGGTGGTGCTGTTGGTGGTGGTGGTGATGGTGGTGGTGGTGGGTGGTGTGGTGGTGGGGGTGGTGGTGGTGGTGGTGGTGGTGGTGGTGGTGGGTGGTGGTGGTGATGGTGGTGGGGGGTGGGGGTGGTGGTGATGGTGGTGGTGGTGGTGGTGGTGGTGGTGGTGGTGGTGGTGATGTTGGTGGTGGTGGTGGGTGGTGGTGGTGGTAGTGGTGTAATAATACGCAGTGGGTGGTGTCCCACTGAAAAGGTGGGAGAAGGAAGGGAGGAGAGGAGGAGGAGGAGGAGGAGGAAGAACTATTTTCTTAAAGTAAAGTATCCTTCGCTTTGTATATAATCCTTCAGAGTCCTTCACGGGCCCTTTCGCTCCTTCAGGCATCCTACAGGAGTCATGGGAGGGCATTAAAAATCCCACAGGATTGCTATAGTATTCCTAGGTTTTTATAAGTAATTTGATAATAATCAAATAGGGATTAATACTACTAATACTAATACTGAAAATACTATTACTGATCGTTGTATTGAAGTAATGATTAATCTAGCAATGCCTATCATATTTTTATCTCTTGTAGTAAGTTTTGTCTAATTTGTGGTATTTAAGGAATATCTGGAAGTATCATGTCATTGTGAATTGGCTGAAATAGGGACTTCTAATCATTGTAACTGAAAACTGACTCCAGATTCGTGTTCAGCATGCCCGAAAACTGCTAGGAACAAGTTTTCAAGCAAATCTATTTTCCAAAAAATATTGCAAATTTTACAAGGGGTTGCCTTTTTTTTTTTTTTAAATCACGTTTTTTTCAATAACTAAAAAACTATGGCAGATAATTGCAAAAAGTAATGAGAAGTAAATATGAAGTAGTAAAGGGGCTTCATTTGGGCAAAGAAAAAAAAATTTTGTTTGGGTAAATAACGAGAAAAAGCATTCGTGCATTTATACAAAATATCATTTTCTCGAAAAAACATGTTTTTTGACAAGCCTATATTGGTAGACAACACTAAAGATGAACCTTTTTTTACTTCGATAATTTTTTCTTACGGTCATACTTTTCGGAAAAAATTACAAAAAACCTGTTTTTTCGGGTAATTTGGAAAATTTTTTTGGGAAAGCCAAAACCCGAAAAAAAAATTCCTAGTAATGGAAATCCCGGGGGATACAATTGTAATCCATCCTTTTACAATAATTTGGGGGTAAGTGTTTGCTGTGTAAAAAAATTTTTGAGCTGAACACATTTAGAAAATTAATTTTATAATTCAGAAACCCCCCGTTCATGATGGGTCAGTGTTAGGGAAAGGAACAGTGTTCCCCCTCAGTGTGGGGGGAAGGGACAAAATTTAATGTTTTTCACGCAAGTAAATATCTACTTTATTTTTTAAAGCAGTTTTCTTTGAAAATCGCAAGTTAGACTGAACCTGCAAAAAATAGAAATTGCAACCCAGCATATTTTTTTAACATTCGTACTTAATACATCAGTACATAGAACCCTTAAAATTTCCATTTTTAATACCGCCTCCATAAAAATATAAAAATAATCAAATTAAAAATATAAACTGCATTAAAAAAAAACCCCTTTTAAAAAAGAAATGGTTTTTCAAAACAGCTTTGCAATATTGAAAAAGGGAGAGAGAGAGAGAGAGAGAGAGAGAGGGAAAAATTCAATCTGTGTGTGTGTGTGGTGTGTGTTTGTGGTATGTGTGTATTTACCTAGTTGTATTTACCTAGTTTTAAAAATCAGGAAAAGCTATGCTCTACTGTCCCCCTCCAAATCTATATTTTCCAGTTTTCCTTTGAAGTCCTGAATACTTCTTGCATTAAACACTTTTGCCTCAAGGTTTTTCCAGGTTTTATGTTCTATACGGGAACTGTATTTTTTGATATCCCTTTTATGTTGTCCTTTCAATATCTTTTCAGACTTTTGTATTTGTGTCCCACCAAAACGATCTTCTTATCAATTTTTTAAGACCCCTGATCTTATACACGCTAAAAATCACCCCCTTTCCTTTTTTTTCAAGGTGGGAGTTTGTCTTTAAAGTCTTTTTTATATGGGAAATTTTCAGGGTTGGAGCCATTTTTTTTGGTGCCTTTTTATTCTCCAATCTTCCTTATACCCTTTTTTTTATGTGGTGACCAAACACTGCCGCTATTTCCAAACTGGTCGAATCCCGAGAGTTATCAATTTCTTTATATCTTTCATCCCGAATTTGAAAGCCATTCTTATATTCCTCAGCAAGATATGATCTCTGTGATCTTGTTTTTTTTGCTTCTTGGGACAAATTGTCCCTAAACCATACTCCAGATCTTTTCGACCTTTGTTTTGATTATCCAAATTTATTTCCCACGAAACTTTTCTTGCTCTTTTTGCTATCCATTTCCATCACCTTTCACTTTTGGGGGTTAAACTCCATTTCCCATAGTTGACTCCATCTGAAAAAATTATCTAGATCCTTTTGTAAATCCTCACAGTCCTCTTTACTTTCTACTTTTCTTAGTAATTTAGCATCATCAGCGAATAAACTCATATAACTGTTTACTCCTTCTGTCATATCATTTACATAGACCAAGAACATCACTGGGGCCAATACTGATCCTTGAGGAACTCTTGCACCATTCTGACTTTTGATCTTTTATTACTGTTCTCATCTCTCTGTTGCTCAAAAAGTCTTCCATCCACTTCAGCAAACCACCCTTCAATCCTCCTACATGTTCTAGCTTTCAGAGCAGTCTCTTATGAGGTACCTTGTCAAATGCCTTCTTTAGGTCCAAGTAAATGCAATCGACCCACCCCTCTCTTTCCTGTGTCCCATCGATCACTCTCGAGTAAAAGCTCGTATGTGTGTATGTGTGTGTGTGTGTGTGTGTGTGTGTGTAGGGAGGTATATGCTAACTTAGGAGTATGATAGAAGCATTACAATGTGAAAAATGTGTGTTGGTGTATAATCTAATCTTTAAGTAGTAAGAAATTGATGGTTTATGAGTTCTTATGTGTATATGTTCTACTGTAATTTGTATTATTATTATTATTATCATGTGGTATTATAAAGGCGTTTTCTGCGGGGGATTTTGCTTGCAAGCGAAAAAAAATTGATTGCTCAAATTTCGCTTGCTGTTCAATCATCCAGGGAAGATGATTGCCCGACCCGCAAGAATTTGTTGTTGTTATTATTGTGCCAGCAAGCGAAATGTTTGTTTGGGCACTATAAAATATATATGGGCACTATAAAAGTGACCGCTTGCAATAGCAATGTTTTTGCTTGCAAGCGAAATCCCCCGCAGAAAATGCCTTAAGTGTGTGGGCTTATAACTATAGTATAAATCCCATGGTTTTGATGAGTGCAAGTGTTACAATCTGTGCTGTTTTGGCATGTTGGAGTGACTTATTATTGTGTGGAGGGGCTGGAGGTAACCATCGGATAATTCTGACTTTCGGCTAATTTGACACAGGTCTCCCCCTACCGTAGATAACAGTATAGGCGCCAGCTGCAATAATGTCGCCAGTCGCCAAATATTACGAATCATACCATCCCTACTGATTTTTATGTGCCACTGAAGATGATACACAGTAGTTTATACCAGTAAGACGCCTTAATCGCCGAGGGGCGAGCGAGCCCGTAGAAACCCGCCGCACGTGCGCACGTACGGCGTCACCCGGAGTTTGACCTGTGTGACATTGCTAGGTGCGTGGTCTCAAACCACACACCAAATTTCAACTTAGTCGGTACAGCCGTTTCTCAGCGATAGCGAGATAATGTTGTCTGACACCCCTCACGCGGCACGCGCCATGCTGACCCCTCACGTGAGACAAAACATGTCAACACAAATAGGGATTGAATGAGGCTATCAGATGGCGAAGACTGCTTGTCAATCGGAAGCGGGATTCCAAAGATATAAGCTCCTGAAAAGCGTGACGGTCGGTCGGGTCGGCCGCTAGATGTGAGAAAAATCCCGTATCCACCGAGGACAGCGCTCGCTCGTAATCATGACTGTATAATCTACCCTGTTTCAGTGTTGTTTTATGCTTTGTATCTGCAAGTATATACAGTTTCAAATTTCACTACTCGTTTTTTTCTTCGCGCGAGGACGACGGCGGGAAGACACTCGGAACATAAACACTAGCTGGCGACCTTTGTGTAGGTCACCACTCGGGTGATATTTTTGTAATTTGTTCATTTATAGCCATAATATGATACAGATGAAGACACAAAATGACACAGACTCTCCAGATAGCCTCTTCTAAATTTCCTGAAATCATGGATGTAGAAATGTAAGTATTAACACCACCACACAGCTGTACATCGAAAAAAACCGTTGTCCTGATGACTTTAGTGTTATCTACGGTAATTAGTTAGAATTAGAGAGTTTTTACTGTACAGTGATTTTTGGTATTGTTTTATTCATACACTAGCCGCAAAGCCAACCTCCGGGTGCACTTTTTGGCTAGCTCCTGCGGAGGGCTATTGGTGGGTCTTCGGCCCACCAAACACAGACTCTCCAGATAGCCCCTTCTAACTTTCCTGAAATCATGGATGTAGAAATGTATGTATTAACGTCAACCCATTCACATCACCCCCAACCCATTCACTCACCCATTACCCATCACCCCCCACCCATTCACTCACCCATTACCCATCACCCCCCACCCATTCACTCACCCATTACCCATCACCACACACCCATTCACTCACCCATTACCCATCACCCCCCATCTATTCCCTCACCATCACCCATCACCCCAACCCATCACCCCCCACCCATTCACTCACCCATCACCCCACACCCATTACCCATCACCCCACCCATTCACTCACCCATTACCCATCACCCTACATCAAGGTTTCCTCAATTCTCGCAACCCACATTTTTTTTCTCACAATTCTCGCTAATAGGCTACTAAAAATAAAAATAAAATAAAAGTGATCGGATCATACCATAAGTGGGCTTATAATGTGCCCCTGGTCGACCTGGTTCCAAAACTGTGCCATATGATGGGATTGTGCCACGGGGGGCGGCACCTATCGCGGACACACACACACAGACACACACACACACACACACAGACACACTTTCGCTTATATTATTATAGACATTTGATTACTATATGGTATATACATTTCAGGTGACGGGGCAGGTGGAGAGCAGTGTGGATGACCGCGGCCTGGTGACGGAATCCCCCAAGTGGAAGGACATAGTGGATCACCATGCCAGGTTCCACCACAACACTGCACACAGGAACGTGGACCACATGACTCTGGCCTACGTCACACCCGTAATAAAACTTCCCTTATGTCAAAGTGGTACAGCTGGGTAGTGGTGTGGAAGGGGATTTAGGATGGTTTATATAAAGGCCTTCAGAGTGTGTCAGTATGAATGTGCTAACAGTAGTATAGAAAGGGAGAGGAGATTTTGTTGTCATCATGTGAGGCTACAGAAACAATCAGACAGTCAAGGGAACCGTACAGTATGTGAAAATAATTTACAAAGAGTTAGCTTTTGATCATTCATTGAGAGGCACTGTCGCTGTAGGTGTAATCGTGCATGTAGAGTTAGAGCAAAAGAAAGTCATCCTTGCATTTCACTTTGTTATTTTTAGTAAATCTACAGCTAAGTATTAATTATCCGACCTTGGGGGGACCGAAGGTAGGTCGAATAATTGGAATAGTCGGATGTTCGGATATCACAGTAACCATAAACGTAAGGACAAAATGGTATAGAACATAAAAGATGCAGCTCTTGAAGGCCGATCCAGTGGTATACGCGAAAGTAAAATTCATGCATAAATAAAGCCACAAATCAATGTTTTCTAAAAAAAAACTATAAAAAAAAACGAAGTAAAATAAATGGCCAAAACAAGACACAATGTGGTGGTGAAAAAAGTCGGTTGTTTGGACAAGTCGGATGTTTGGAGGTCGGATGTTGGGAATTTGGCTGTAGTATAGAAAGGGAGAGGAGATTTTGTTGTCATCATGTGAGGCTACAGAAACAATCAGACAGTCAAGGGAACCGTACAGTATGTGAAAATAATTTACAAAGAGTTAGCTTTTGATCATTCATTGAGAGGCACTGTCGCTGTAGGTGTAATCGTGCATGTAGAGTTAGAGCAAAAGAAAGTCATCCTTCCATTTCACATTTTGTTATTATTAGTAAATGTAATAGCGTAGATATAAAAAGGAAATAGAGAAAAACTGGTTCACAAATAGGGTGGTAAATGATTGGAATGGACTCAGTCATGGGGTAGTTAGTGCGATAGGGAGTCAATAGGGAGAATAAATAATTAATAACACGAGGTCGTTACAGTGGAACAACCACGGGTACGATGTGGTGAAGCTGTTCGGCGGCAAGTTCAGCCATGTGTCGCCGGTGTGGCTGCAGCTGCGGCACACAGCTGGCCAGACCCTCATCACGGGGGACCACGACGTAGACCAGGGCTGGCTGACGCAGGTGAAGAAGGCTGGGAAGACCGCAGATGTTAAGAGTAAGTCACCGTTGACCCCTTGAGACCCACAACGTAATTTCCATTGTAATTTGGGTACCATTAGACAATTTTTTGATAGATATAAGCAATATTTTATAGCTATGACCTGTTTAGTATCCTTGTCCACTAACTAATTTGGTATATTCAGTTACTCTTCATAATTTTATGGTTAACAACAGACGATTTCATATAGCAAAGGAAAGATCTGGGCGTGAAGGGGTTAAGTCAACTCCCTCATGTGTGCATCATGTTGTTGTTGTTGTTTTTTCCTGTATGCCTCCGGGTGAAAATGAAATTATTATTATTTTTATTATTTTAGTGTGCTTGGGTTTACAATGATAGGTTGTATTTATCTGTGTTAATAATATTTTTTTTTTACTGAAATAATGAAAAATTGGTTCACAAATAGGGTGGTAAATGATTGGCATGGACTTAAGGCCGGTTCCCACTAGCCCGCTTCTACGGCCGCCGCTGCCGTTCACCGCCCAACAGTGACGCCGCCATCATCACCGCTTGAGTGGTTGTAGTGGTAACCGGGCACAGTTTGCACCTCCGCTCGAGCGGACACCGCCGAGCGATAGAGATGACTTGATTTTAACTTTGTACGGCAGCCGTACGGCGGTGCGGTCGACTATTTTGTGACGTCCTTGTTGGGCGGTGAACAGCAATGGCGGCCGTAGAAGCGGGCTAGTGGGAACCAGCCTTTAGTCATCAGGTAGTTAGTGCAGAGTTATTAGGGAGCTTTAAAGGGAGGTTGGACAATTTCATGGATGGGGACGAAAGGTGGAGGTAAGTAGTGTTAGTAACAGGAACTACCTCGTGTAGGTCTCACGGCCTCTTGTAGCTTCCTTATGTTCTTATGTTCTTATGTCATTTGGTCATATGGATCCTTTAAAACAGCTTCTTTTTAATTTGATGTTCTGGTGAATAGCTCTTTTATGACAGTCCTTTCCTGTGTTTGCAAAGTGGCTTCTGAGAAATATGTTTAATGTGAAGTGTTCGAAAAATGCAAAAAACATTTAGGAACAAAAGTATTACTCACACACTACATTGACGTTTTTTATTCCATTTATTGACAGCGAGCTGTCGCTTACCATAAGACCCGTGGAA
Organism: Chionoecetes opilio; assembly: GCA_016584305.1. Taxonomy (NCBI): domain Eukaryota; kingdom Metazoa; phylum Arthropoda; class Malacostraca; order Decapoda; family Majidae; genus Chionoecetes; species Chionoecetes opilio. Next base: position 367,180 of record JACEEZ010015588.1, on the reverse strand, counting down.
CCAAGTTTCTGCCAAAAAGTGTATAACTACTCCTAATTATTGTCGGATTGAGCTGAAATTTGACATGCAAGTAGTGCTGTCAAAATCAATGGGGGTCGTCGGAAGAATTGTTTTGCGTAAAACAAGCCCTTAATGAGTAATTAGCGTAAACTACTCCTAATTATTGTCGGATTGAGCTGACATTTGACATCCAAGTAGTGCTGTCAAAATCAATGGGAGTCTGTCCAACAAACTTTTTGCATAGAACAAGCCCTTAATGAGTAATTCACGTAATGAGTTAATTGGCTGGAACGTGGCTCGCTGTCACGTTCCAGCCGCAAGAACTGAGCCAAAAGCAAAGGGGCCAGAGGCTGGACGTCTATACTTGATTCATATCTTTGAAAACTTTACAGCCATAAAATAACACTAGCATTGGATAGCCCTTCTGTATATATATGTATAATGTCAAGCCTTTTTGAAGAGGACATCATTAATAAGAACATAAGAACATAAGGAAGCTACAAGAGGCCGTGAGACCTACACGAGGTAGTTCCTGTTACTTAACACTACCTACATCCACCTTTCATCCCCAATCCATGAATTTATCCAGCCTCCCTTTAAAGCTCTCTAATGACTCCCACTAACTACCTGTCTACTGAGTCCATGCCAATCATTTACCACCTTATTTGTGAACCAGTTTTTCCCTATTTCTTTTATAAATCTATCGCTTTTCCAGCTTGAATCTGTTACTTCTTGTTCTACCCTGGTTAAAAGCTGTAAGAAAATAATATGTTCATTAACCCCTTGAGGCCCAGAACGTAATTGACATTGTAATCTGGCTACCATTAGACGATTTTTAGTGAATATAAGAAATATTTTATAGCTATGCCCTGTTTAGTATCCTTGTCCGCTAACTAATTTGGTATATTCAGTTACTTTTCATAATTTTATGGCTAACGACAGACCATTTTATATGTTAATGGAAAGACCTGGGCTTGAAGTGGTTGGTATGTTCATTTTTTGTTGTCTTTTCTTTACCGCAGATGTTCAATTTTTCATTAATTTCTTATGTTCTTATGTTATGTAGTCCAAGGGATCCTTTAAAACAGCTTCTTAATTTCATGTTCTGGTGAATAGCTCTTTTATGACAGTCTATTCCTGCTATTTTGTTCTGCATAATCGTAATTTTGTGCATTGATCATCATCTCGCCGTTATTAATTTTTCTTTTCTTCTTTCCCACAGTTGTGCCGCGTCTGCTGTTTGATGGTTGGCAGCCCAGGGATTTCCGGGAGCTGTTTGACACTGAGCCCAAGAAGAATAAAGTTATCAATGATATAATTAACATGATTAAGGTAAAGGTGCCGAGAAAGGTGGTGCATATTTGTAACACTGCTTATTATAGGGTACGCCGTAGGTCCAATGAAAAGTGAAATATAGATTATTTCGAATTTGGCCGGGTGTTTTCTTATGTAAAATTGAATTTTAAGGGTGGTTTGTCCGCTTCAACTTTTTGGTTTGAGCACTTCTTGCTATGCAAAAATGGACTTTTATATTTATATGCAAAACATAGCTTAGCATACTCCATCTTTAAACTCACAGAAAAGCCACTTAAGTTAGAGATTCGATAAATTTCACTGAAGACAAAGTTGTAGAGCGCTAAAAACTCTATCGGAAGTATGCCCTCAATATTGCCGTAAGACCTACATTAAGTCCGACAGATGCCAGAAAGCTCACTTCTCATACAAAATCGCCTCGTTTTTCGGGTAAAAACCTTTTTCCTGGCAACTGGATTTTCCACATTATTTACCCAACGTAGGTGGTTTCAGGGCTAGATACTGTTTAAGGTCTAAGGTCCTATCACCAAACTCCAAAAGTCACAAAAAAACAGCGTAAGTCGGTCAAACACGTACGGTCGAAGTCCAGCTCCGCATCCAAGCATCCGGTTCGACGTTCCGCCCACTGCTGCTGCTGCCTTGGCTTCTGGATTCCTCCAGGACCTTATCGCTGACGGCCACCTCTCTCCAGACATGTCGTACCTGGTCTGCGATCCTAACAAGCTGAGGAGGGCCAGGCAGGATGCCATGGCATCGGCCAGGGATCTTGACCAGGGGAAGCACCAGGGTACCAAAATAGTTGGATTGGGTTACGATGGGAGGAAGGACAAGACCAGGGCGATGGTGCCCGACAGCTATGGGAAACTGCACCCAAGGTTGATCAGGGAGGAGCATGTGTCAGTGACAGAGGAGCCATCTGGAAGGTACCCTTGGCACTTTGTACCAGAGGACCCGGTGCCACCTGAGAAGCCTGCGTTCAAGGTGGCTCAGGCTCTCTATGATCTGCTGGTGACATACGACTCCACCGACTCACTGATCGTACTGCAAGGTGACTCAACTAGGGCCAACACGGGGTGGAAGGGTGGTACTCACGCCCATTTGGAGAAGATGCTGGGACGCAAGCTCTTCTGGAGTATATGCGTGTTGCACACAAACGAGTTGCCCCTGCGCCACCAGCCTCGACGGGCCTACCTCATCTGACACTGGCTTCACGGGTTCAGTGTGCAGTCTGCTGTCCAGCGTGAATGAGATGCGGTACAACACAGAGTTCAGAGGAGTGCCAGGCGGTGAAGATCTCGCAGAGATACTGGAGTATATCCTGGTCAACATGTCCACTGACCAGCAGGTCTCCTACCAGCTGGTCCAGGCTGTGAAGCGGGGCGTTCTCCCGTCCGAGCTGCAGGAGATCAAGTGTGGCAAGGTGTCCCACTCCAGATGGCTCACCACAGCCCAGTCGCTTGTGTACATGTGGACCGGATGCATGGACTGACTGGCAAAGAACTGAACACCCTGGAAATCCTAGTCAAGTACTGCCTGCAGGTGTACTTCAAACTCTACTACGACATCAAGGTTCACCACAGTCTAGAGGACGGCCCCAAGCACATCCTCACGCAGCTCAGAGTGATGAGGTCGCAGCCCAAGAAGGTCCAAACAGCTGTGACCTACTACGTGCGGACAGGAGCATGGTTCGCACACTCAGAATGTGTCCTCCTCTCGCTGATGGCGAGTCAGAGTGAGGACGACCGCAGGTTTGCCGTGACCCAGATTTTGAAGCTGAGGGCTGGCGAGAAGTATGGGGACACCAGTGTAAGACCTCGCATCACACCCAAGCTGAACTTGTCAGCCACCAGCTTGCAGACACTGATCAGCTGGCAGCCTGGCCAGGTGCACGAGCCGGCATTCACCTGTTCAGTGTCCGGGGATCAGATCCAGGAGATCCTGGTCAAGCCGTATGAGGTTCCGGAGTTCTCTATCCACACTCAGAGCACCGAAAGAGTCGTGAAGCAGGTGACAGAGGCTGCGGCAGCAGTGGTGGGGCAGCAGGCCAGAGACGGGTTCATCCGGGCTCGGGCCCACCACCGGGAGACCATGCCCTGCTTCAGGTCTAAGAAGGACATGATGGACATGTTCTAGGCCAACGTAGAGGCTGTGACACTGTGATGTAGTGCCTGATGAACCAACTGATCAGAAAGAGCTTACCACGCTAGTCATTTGGAACTCATATTGGTGCATGATGCAATACACAGGACCAACCGGACACTGCGTACTCATTTAAGCATTATTCGATAAGGGTGCAATATAAAAGTGCGATTTTGCATAGTAAGAATTGCTCAAATGCAAAAATGGATACAGATAAAATCGTCTTAGATCCATTTTACATAGGAAATTGGCATGCCAAAGTTGAGAAAAAGAATTTTTGTTACACGGCGTTCCCTACACTGGTGTTTAACCCCTTGAGGCCCAGAACGTAATTTCCAGTCTAATATTATTTAATTTATTTCTGAAAATTCCGTTTACTTTATATTTACAGGATATATATTTATAACCAACCCTTTACTAACCTTACTTTAAAATCTACCCTTATTCATCATATCTCTAAATTCAAAAAGGAGATGGTCCATGATTTCTTTTCAATTGGGCTAGTGGTCCATGGCTTGAAACGAGTTGAGAACCACTGCTTAGACAATATCCAGTGAATATAAGCAATATTTTATAGCTATGACTTGTTTAGTATCCGTGTCCACTGGCTAATTTGGTTTATTTAGTTACTTTTTGTAATTTTATGGCTAACAACAGACAATTTTTGTATAGCCAAGGAAAGATCTGGGCGTGAAGGGGTTGAGGCGACGGTCTTATACCTGACATCACCGGGCACAAATGTTCCTCTGTAAGGTGAAATAGGACAGATGAAAAGTTAATTGTTATTATTATTGATTGAATGATTGATTTAACCCCTTCACGCCCAGATCTTTCCTTTGCTATATAAAATTGTCTGTCGTTAGTCATAAAATAACGAAAACTTACTTAATATACTAAATTACCTAGTGGATAAGGATACTAGTAGGTCATATCTATAAAATATTGCTTATATTCACCAAAAAATCGTCTTATGGTGGTCAAATTACAATGGAAATTACGTTATGGGTCTCAAGGGGTTAATGCCAAAAAAAGGGAATGTGCCAGACATCAGAGGTCATATGGCACTATGGCAAAGCATAAAAAGGGTCAGGGTTATAGAGAAAGAGTGAAACGGTGAGGGAAGGGAAGGGGAAAGAACGGAATGTTACAGCAGGATGGTTAGATCAGATGCAGGATGTGGATTTGTTGGAGGAAGGAGATTAAATTTTCCAGGGAGAACATAAGAAGAACATAAGAAAATAAGGAAGCTACAAGAGGCCGTGAGACCTACACGTGGTAGTTCCTGTTACCTAACACTACCTACATCCACCTTTCATCCCCATCCATGAATTTATCCAGCCTCCCTTTAAATCTCTCTAATGACTCAGCACTAACTACCTGTCTACTGAGTCCATTACAACTATTTCACCACCCTATTTGTAAACCAGTTTTTCCCTATTTCTTATTTCCAGCTTGAATCCGTTACTTCTTGTTCTACCCTGGTTACTAGCCATAAGAACTTTTCCTACCTCTCCTTTATTATATCCCTTTATCCACTTAAAAATAGGGAGAGAAGGATGGGTTATTATTATTACATATATGTTTTTCAGCTGCACAGTTTTGATGGCATTGTGTTGGAGATGTGGAGCCAGATTCCCACTCTTAACCCTTTGAGCCGCAGAATGTTATTTCCATTGTGATTTGGCTACCATAAGACTATTTTCAATGAATATAAGCAATGTTTTATAGCTATGACCTGTTTAGTATCCTTGTCCACTAGCTAATTTGGTATATTAAGTCACTTTTTGTAATTTCTTGGCTAACAACAGACAATTTTATATAGCAAAGGAAAGATCTGGGCGTGAAGGGGTTACAAAAAGGGAGAGAAGGATGGGTTATTAATATTAAGTATTTGTTTTTCAGGTACACAGTTTTGATGGCATTGTGTTGGAGATGTGGAGCCAGATACCTACTCAGAAGCTTCTAGACTTGGCTCCGAGCTTCATCCGAGAGCTGGCTCGGGGGATTCGCGGCGCCGGCTTTGCTTTCATCCTGGTCATCCCTCCGCCAGTGTACCAGAGGTCGGTGCTCGGGTCAAGAGGGAGCCTTAACCCCTTCACACCCAGATCTTTTCTTTGCTATAAAAAAATGTATGTTGTCGAGCCATAAAATCACAAAAAGTAACTGAATATACCAAATTAGTTAGTCGGCAAGGATACTAAACAGGTCATATCTATAAAATGTTGCTTATATTCACTAAAAATTGTCTAATGGCACCCAAATTACTAATGAAATTACGTTCTGGGCCTCAAGGGGTTAAAAGGAGGCTAGATAAATTCATGGATGGGGATGAAAGGTGGATGTAGGTAGTGTTAAGTAACAGGAACTACCACGTGTACGATGTCACTGCCTCTTGTAGCTTCCTTATTTTCTTATGTTCTTATGTTTTGTTCCTTTTCCATCAGTGTTCTATAGGCAGGACAAGTATGAATGTTCCTATAGGGAGGAGTGGTCAGTCAGGCAGCATTGCGCATTGAAGAAGTTGAGGCAATGGATAGAGATAGTTGGAAGCGTATCATCGGCCGTCTAACCTCATAAGATAGTATGGGGAAATCTGACGTTAACCCCTTCGCGCCCAGATCTTTCCTTTGCTATAGAAAATTGTATGTTGTCGAGCCATAAAATTACGAAGAGTAACTGTATATACCAATTTAGTTAGTGGACAAGGATACTAAACAGGTCATATCTATAAAATATTGCTTATAATCACTGAAAATCATCTAATGGCACCCAAATTACAATGGAAATTAAGTTCTGGGTCTCAAGGGGTTAAACAGAAAGAAGAAGAAAAGGAAGGAATGGTCAGTCCTTCCATAATCCTGCCAGCAGTGTTTTGTGATACATGTGGAATTTAGAACAAGAAGTAACGGATTCAAACTGGAAAAGCGTAGATTTAAAAAGGAAATAGGGAAAAACTAGTTCACAAATAGGGTGGTAAATGATTGGAATGGACTCAGTAGACAGGTAGTTAGTGCAAAGTCATTAGGGAGGTTTAAAAGGAGGCTGGATAAATTCATGGATGGGGATGAAAGGTGGATGTAGGTAGTGTTAAGTAACAGGAACTACCTCATATTGGTCTCACAGCCTCTTGTAGCTTCCTTATTTTCTTATGTTCTTATGTTCTTATAATAATTTTATTCTCGCCCGGAGGCAGACAGACAAAAAACAAGGCAACAAGAACAAGCCAAGGAGTAAACTTAAGTACTAGAGCAAAAACATAAAACAAGAACAAAGTACAGGCACATTAGGGGACATGGTATCAAAGTACATAGAAAAGCATACATGGACACCTGTGCTACCCCACACTCTGCACAAACAGCAGACCCAGCCACCGCTGCTGTATAGGTCCACATACATAGGCCGAGCTCTGCCTGACAGAGGTGATGATGGGGTTCGTAGAGAGCTCCACCCTACTCCTTAAGCTGAACACGGAGTGTCGACGGATCACATCCAGATTGTTCACCCCGTTCTTAGCGAAAGCCAGGGACGAGCTGCACCACCTGGGCAGCCCCAGAAGCCTCTTAAGGATGTCATTGTGACAGACCTTAAGGCGGTTCATAGTGGCCACCTTGTACCGCGACCACAGCGAGTTGCAGTATATAGAGTAGCAGTGACTCCTGAATAACTCCATCTTCACCTCTCTGCTGCAGTAGGAGAATTTCCTCTGTAGAGTATTTCCCACGACAAGAAGCTTGGTGGTCTGCTTGATGATATCATCATCATCAGTCATGTCGTGGGACATAACATGGCCTAGTATGCGAATCTATCCACAAAAGTGAGGGCAGACCCACCGAGCCATGCTGTTTTCAGGTAATTCACCTGAGCGCGTGCCGGTGATACTACCATGCACTCTGTCTTAGTGGTGTTGTAGACAATGTCATGCTGGGCAGCATACACCTGACACACTTTGATAAGGTCCTGCAACGCATCCGCAGTGGGTGCGAGCAGTGCCATATCATCAGCATAGCTCAGTGAGTTGATGCACCCATCATGTATGTGGCAGCCGATACCTGTATCACCAAGGTTGGCACTGAGATCATCCGTTTACATATTGTACAGGTAGGGGGATAAAATCCCCCCCTGCCGAATACCATTGGCAGTACTAAAGGACAGCGAGAAGGAATTACCCCACTTAACAGTAAATTCATGGGTAGTGTACCAGTACATTAATAAGTTAACAATGTACCCAGGTGTAGCCCTGACGAGAAGTTTATGAAAGAGCTTCCAGTAATTCACTCTGTCAAACGCCTTTCTGGCATCCAGGAAACACAGATAAACCGGTGAATTTCTGGAAGTGTAGTAATGAATGATATTCTTCAATGTCCACACACACATCTCAGTGCCAAGGCCTTTCTTATAGCTGAACTGATTGTCCAGTGTATACAGGTAGGCCTCAAGACGATGGAGCACCACTTTCTCCAGCACCTTGGACAGGGCGGTAGCTATTGCAATGGGCCTGTAATTGCCAGAGTTAGCAGGGTCCTTCACTTTGCTCTATGTAAAGGCACTATAAGCACTGCCAAGACCTGACTGGGTATGTACTGATGGCAGACACAGGCATTGATGAAGAGACAGAGCCAAGTAACCAGGCTGGGGGGCACATACTTAAATGCCCCAGAAGGGAGCCCATCCATACCCAAAGCCTCACTGGAGGAGAGGCTTTGCAATACCCCTCTCATTTCCTCGTGATCCACGCTGCGGAAACCCTGCAGCGACACACCACGCGTCCCACCACGCAGGGCATTCTCACTCTCCTCGTCCCTCACACAGTTGAGAATGCCCTTGAAATGTTCTCCCACATGTTCCTGTCAGTAATTTTTATGATACATGTGGAATGCTGAGACGTGTTTGTCAGATGCAGTGCGCATGTTTCAGGGGGAAATAGAAGTACAGTCGAGCCTCGCCTTTATGGACTACAAGGGGGCAGCAGTGGTCCGTCAGAGCCAATTGTCCGTTAGTGCGAGGGTATTTTCCCGTGGGGGTGAAAATATAGAAAAAACAGAAAAATAGTGAAATAAATGAGAAATAATCACAAACACAAGCAGACAGAGTAGCTAGGTTGGGAGGCAGACAGTGACTGGCGCTACAGGCTGGATTTGGCGGGAACACTGCACTGCTCGGACACATTTTACATTTGAGCTCTCACCTAACGGACACATTTTTCAAGCATCAGACTTTTTGAATGGTCTAGTCCACTTGTCCAGTAGTGAATGGAGTCCATTAAATCCTAAATCCAGTTAAACCGAAATCCGTTAAACCGAGGTCCGTTAAACCGAGGTCCGTTAAACCGAGGTCCGTTAAACCGAAATCCGTTAAACCGAAATCCGTTAAACCGAAATCCGTTAAACCGAGGTCCGTTAAACCGAAATCCGTTAAATCGAGGTCCGTTAAATCGAGGTCCGTTAAATCGAGGTCCGTTAAATCGAGGGTCCACTGTACTAAGATCTTGTATGACTTTGCTTGAAATATTTGTAGTACATAATGTAAGCATAGTTTTTCAGTTAAGCTTTTTTTTTTTACATTTGTGCCTATAGCGCCTGTAGGCAGTGGTGACCCAGGGCTGGGATGGTAGGCTCTGGAGGTTCACTTGAGGGCTGTGATGGTTGGTCCTCGCCCGTGGTGGCGCAGGCAGGATTCTTATAGTGACGCCTGTGATTAGAGGCTCATGCCGCCCCCCTGTGTCCTCCGATGCACTCGCAATCCAAGATAGATTAACGGCAGGGCATGTGGGTGTTCTTAGGCCACTCGACGGTGCAGAAAGGTTTTGGTTTTCGTCGAGGATCGAACTCGGGTCACCGAGAATGCCAGTCGGAGATGCTAACCACTCTGTTTTCATCAGATATTTGCATTCATATATATTTATTTTTGTGTATAAGTTGTCTTTTCCTACATATGCAATTTGTAACTAGAAAAAAGCGGAGAGAAATTTTTTTTTTTCTAATATATGTGATGCTGATCTAAGCATTACTGATTATATTAGAAATTTGATGATTAGAAATTTGCATTCATATATATATTTTGTTGTGTATAAGTTGTCTTTCCTACATATGCACGCTGTAACTCCAGAAAGAAGCAGAGACAAATTAATTGTTTATAATATTGGTAATGGCTGATTGAATGTCTTAACCCCTTCACGCCCAGATCTTTCCTTGGCTATAAAAAACTATGTTGTCGAGTCATAAAAATACAAAAAGTAACTGAATATACCTAATTAGTTAGTGGACGAGGTTACGAAACAGGTCATATCTATTACATATTGCTTATATTAACCCCATGAGACCCAGAACGTAATATCCATTGTAATTTGGGTACCATTAGATGATTTTTAGTGAATATAAGCAATATTTTATAGCTATGACCTGTTTAATACCCTACCACTAGCTAATTCTGTATATTAAGTAACTTTTTTGTAATTTTATGACTAGTAACAGACAATTTTATATAGCAAAGGAAAGATCTGGGCGTGAAGGGGTTAACTAAGGATCTCTAATGGTAGCCTAATTACAATGGAAATTACGCTCTGGGCCTCAAGGGGTTAATTAGTAATAATGATAATGATTTTTTGATCGTCCGGAGGCATACAGACAAAAAAAGCAACAACAACAAGACAAGGAGTTACCTTAAGTACTAGAGCAAAACAACACCACCATAATATAGGCCCATTAGGGGACATGGTATCAAAGTGCATGTAGTAATTGTTGTGATGTTTCAGTAACTCTGCTGGATCGTTTCTGAGGCGGCACTTCAGCGCCCTGGTGGAGGACGTGGATGCCTTCTCCCTCATGACCTACGACTTCTCCAGCTTCCAGAATCCAGGTAACTGTTGACATTATTGAACACACACCAGAGCATTTTTGAAGCAAATTTTACTGGGTGACATTCTTTGGATATCCAGAAGGGTGGTACAGCCAAATTCCCAACATCTGACCTCCAAACATCCGACTTGTCCAAACAACCGACTTTTTTCACCACCACATTGTGTCTTGTTTTGGCCATTTATTTTACTTAGTTTTTTTTTATAGTTTTTTTTTTAGAAAACATTGATTTGTGGCTTTATTTATGCATGAATTTTACTTCCGCGTATACCACTGGATCGGCCTTCAAGAGCTGCATCTTTTATGTCCTATACCATTTTGTCCTTACGTTTATGGTTACTGTGATATCCGAACATCCGACTATTCCAATTATCCGACCTACCTTCGGTCCCCCCAAGGTCGGATAATTAATACTTAGCTGTAGGCATACCTGTTAAAATACAGCTTAATAGAAAATAATAGAAGAAATAGATATAAAGGAAGTTAAAATTTTATATGCAGTAATAAGAATGTACTTCCGGATCTTGCACACACAGACATGAGCATTGCATCCAGGAAGGATTTTATGAATAAATACCTTGTCGCCCAGTAGCTTAAAAATGTCCTTACTGGGCGACAGTTTTTCATCACTGGGAGACATTTTGGTCACCCAGTTATGATGTAAAACAATGCACTGACACACACACATACATACAATTCAGATTTAGACACCATTGTATGTGACATTGTAACATTAATCTGGTTTTTCATCAAATAAGAACATAAGAAAATAAGGAAGCTACAAGAGGCCGTGAGACCTACACGTGGTAGTTCCTGTTACTTAACACTACCTACATCCACCTTTCATCCCCATCCATGAAATTATCCAGCCTCCTTTTAAAGTTCCCTATAGACTCCGCACTAACTACCTGTCTACTGAGGCCATTCCAAATCGGCAATAAGTGTGTTTGTTTCCTATACTCAGAGATTGATATGTGGCTTTGATGAACTATAGTTTATTTTTTTTAACGAGGCAAAAATTCAATGCTATTTTAAGGTCTCATGCTTAAAATGATGCCTATGTTTACTTGATAATATGGTTAGCTATGATAAAATACAACTGAAATTAAAAAGAACCGTAGTATTCCCTTCTCCTGGCATATATCCATTCTATCTTAAGGTCTCATGCTTAAAATGATGACTGTGTTTACCTGATAATATGGTTAACTATGATAAAATACAACTGAAATGTAGACGAAGCGTAGTATTCTCTTCTCCTGGCATCAAATATCAGTCAATAAGCAGCAAGGGTCAGGATTTTTTGCCTCGTTAAAAAAAACAGAGTATAGAGAAGAGAGTGAAGGGAATGTGAAGGGTTTGGGTAATGGGGGAGTGTGTACAGGATGGATTACAACTTCAGGGCAGCAAAAAGCATGAGTGGCTGTTATGATAAGAAACAGAATAATTGCCCGGATACTTTGACTAAACCCCTTGAGGTCCAGAACGTAATTTCCATTGTAATTTGGGTACCATTAGATGATTTTTAGTGACTATAAGCAATATTTAGTAGATACAGGTTCACAATCTCTTATCCGAAAACCTTGGGACCAGACACTTTTCGGATTTCGGAATTTTTCGGATTTCAGAATGGAAGATTTTTAGCGTAGATTTTAACGCTTTTTAGATAAAACATTACAAGGGGAACGGGTGGCTCAGTGGTAGAGTGCTCGGCTCGTGGCCACAAGGTCGTGAGTTTGCGCCTCAATCCCGGCAGTTACTCGGTGAAGGTGGTAGCGCTCTCTTGTCACCCTAGCGGGGCTGCATGGCCTTAGGTGTCCCAGCTCGGGGATTCTTGAATCCCCCGAATAAATAATAAAAAAAAGATAAAACATTAAGTGAAACTTTAAACATAAACTGGCTCAAGTAAAAGCACAAAACAACTTAATTACAGAATACATCTCTAATTAATTGATTTAAAGTCTATTTTTTTTAGAGAGGCGAACATTCCATTCTATCATAAGGTCTCATGCTGAAAATTATGCCTGTGTTTACCTGATAAATGATGCCCCGCCGCCCCTTGCCCCACTACCTGTTGTTTACACCTGCCCCGCCGCCCCTTGCCCCACTACCTGTTGTTTACACCTGCCCCGCCGCCCTTGCCCCACTACCTGTTGTTTACACTTGCCCCGCCGCCCCTTGCCCCACTACCTGTTGTTTACACCTGCCCGCCGCCCCTTGCCCCACTACCTGTTGTTTACACCTGCCCCGCCCCCTTGCCCCACTACCTGTTGTTTACACCTGCCCCGCCGCCCCTTGCCCCACTACCTGTTGTTACACTTGCCCCGCCGCCCCTTGCCCCACTACCTGTTGTTTACACCTGCCCGCCGCCCCTTGCCCTACTACCTGTTGTTTACACCTGCCCCGCCGCCCCTTGCCCTACTACCTGTTGTTTACACCTGCCCCGCCGTCCCTTGCCCCACTACCTGTTGTTTACACTTGCCCCGCCGTCCCTTGCCCCACTACCTGTTGTTTACACTTGCCCCGCCGTCCCTTGCCCCACTACCTGTTGTTGTCCTGCCCCTGATAACATATGGAAAAATGACCCTTGGGCGTTTCGGGTCAAGTTTGGCACCAAACGCGAGCTTTGGTATGCAGACGACAGATAGTCTGGAAAAAATGTTCGGTTTTCGGAGCTTTTCGGTTTTCAGAATTTCGGATAAAAGATTGTGAACCTGTATGACCTGTTTAATATCCTTGTCCACTAGCTAATTTGGTATTTTAAACTACTTTTCGTAATTTTATGGCTAACAATAAGCAATTTTCTATAGCCAAGGTAAGATCTGGGTGTGAAGGGGTTAGTTAAAAAGCGACAGAATAATTATCCCTATACTTTGATTTAAGACAGGGATGAGTTATATCTCCCTGTGTATTTAGTGTCTTTGTGAATGGCCGAGGGAGTGAGGTTAAAGGTGGGCTCCAGGAACAAGGGTGAAGAAAGGTTTGTGTTGGCGAGGGAAAGTGGGAGGCAAGCCAGGTGTTGTTTGCAGACGTTGCTGTTTGTATGGTGCACAGCATTGATAAGTTACCGAGTCTATACTCGTCGCTCGTTAACCCCTTCACGCCCAGATCTTTCCTTTGCTATATAAAATTGTCTGTTGTCAGCCATAACATTACAAAAAGTAACTGAATGAGGTCCCGTTATACGAGCATTCGATATACGAGAATCCGATGATACGAGATGTGTAAATTAGGGTCTATTTTCAATATACGAGATCGAAAATCCAATGTTACGACATTCAAACTGGGGTGAGTAAAATTACCAAGTTATTTACTAAAGTAAATTACAAGTTATTTACTAAAATTATAAACATTTACTGACTACTGTATATGATTTTACCTAAGGTTTACGATAATCAATCTGAAAATAACGTGCAGACTGGCCAACGACTGCTCGAGACTGGTATTAGCAGAGGTAGGAAGTCTCCAGGCTCGCTTATTATTGTTTGGTATGCTATGAAATATCATTTCTCTAGGTGAATGTAGACATATGATTGCATTTGGATGGATATCATTCATATATAGGAGTAAAGAGATGAAATACAAGCAAGGGACTCATCCACGTCTGGCAGCACGGCCTTTGGTAGCAGCAGCAGCAGCAGCATGAGCCAGCCCATGAAGCCCGTGAGGTGGATATCAACACCATTAGACCAAGGGAGATAGATGTCTTTGGTAATATTTAGTAGGGGAGCGAGAACCCCTTGAGGAATCCTATGATCCCTGGTGATATCCTATGGTGCTATCACAGGCGTGGGAGCTGACTGTCTTCTTCAGGAAGGCACAGGTGAGGCGGATGACGGCGGGTTTTTACTCAAAAGTTTTGAGTGGCGGCTGGCCGCTGGAGCCGCCACCTCCTCCGCCACTGTAGGTTTGGGCAGGCTTAAACGTCTTATTACTCGTTATTATACAACTTAGTGATTATGGTGAGATGTTATATACACGTGTCATTATCTAAATCAATGTATCACCGTGTGTCACCTTAAATAAGGGTGATTTAAAGATGGTATGAGGTGACTGCTGGGGCAGTGAGTGACTGAGAAATTCTTGCCGCGGCCCCACCGCCCCATAACACAAATATTCACTATTTCAACCCACATACACACCTTCTAACACCAAAACACTAGCAACACAGGCTTTTTACTTATATATCTTACTATCTGATACATTAAAACTCCTTAAAACGCAAGCATTCCGAATTAAACGAGAATTAGTTTGGGATGACGGGGACAGAGGGCGGAGAGGCAGTCTGGCATGCCATTCTTGCCCGGAAATATGTCTCGCTGGCTTGTTATTGGTCGAGAAGTTTTAAAAACAGTTTGTCATTGGCTGGTGACTGATGATGAGCTTGATGACATCATTTATGTTTTATGTTTAATTAATGTGCAGTTATGTTATTTTGTTTGCTATTTTCTCTTTCAGAATGGTTTTTCTACAGAACAGGTAGTACAGTGTAGGTAATATAGACGCTGTGTGTTTGTTGTGTTTGCTATAGTTTATTTTAGCTTGAAAAACATGTCTTTTTTTTTTCCTTTTTTTTTAATTGATGGGGTCCTGGAACCAAACCTATATTTTACCATTAGTTATGTGTTTCGTTATACGAGATTTCGCTGTACGAGTATGCCATGTGGAACCTAACTGCTCGTATCTTTGGGACCTCCCTGTATACCAAATTAACTACCGTAGATAACAGTAAAGTCGCCACCTGCAGTGATGTCGCCAGGCACCAAATATTACAAATTATAGCATCACTACTGATTTTTATGTGCCACTGAAGATGATACACAGTAGTTTATATCATGACTGTATAATCTACCCTGTTTCAACGTTGTTTTATGCTTTGTATCTGCAAGTATATACGGTTTCAAATTTCACTACACATTTTTTTTTCGGGCGACGACGACAGCGGTACGACACTCAGTAAATAAACACTAGATGGCGACTCTACTGTTGATAGCCACTTTGTAGATATTTTTGTAATTTGTTCATATATAGCCATACTATGACACAGATGAAGACACAAAATGACACAGACTCTCCAGATAGCCCCTTCTAACTTTCCTGAAATCATGGATGTAGAAATGTAAGTATTAACGCCACCACACGTCTGTAAACAGAAAAAAAAGTTGTCCTGGCGACTTAACTGTTATCTACGGTAGTGGACAAGGATACTAAACAGGTCATATCTATTAAAATATTGCTTATAGTCACTAAAAATTGTCTTCTGGTAGTCAAATTACAATGGAAATTACGTTCTGGGTCTCAAAACATTGCTTATAGTCACTAAAAATTGTCTTCTGGTAGTCAAATTACAATGGAAATTACGTTCTGGGTCTCAAAACATTGCTTATAGTCACTAAAAATTGTCTTCTGGTAGTCAAATTACAATGGAAATTACGTTCTGGGTCTCAAGGGGTCAAGTTGGCGAAAATGGGGCCCCTTCACTCCCCCCTTCCGAATGCATGGGATTGGCTGAGGTGTTGGTTATTGGGTGAGAATGCCTTACTCCAAGTTCCGCCCTAAAGCCCCAACACCCAACACCTCAGCCAATACCGTGCGTTCAGAAGGGGGGGAGTGAAGGGGCACAATTTTTGCCAACTGAACCCTTTCACGCACGAAAAGTTTATGAAGTTTTTCCGTCCACTGCGACATCAATTTGGGGCTCTCTAAGTTGCCCCGCGTAATGGCCTGACTGTGCGGCGAATGTTTTGTTTATGTTATCAATTTCAACCACGATTATTCTTTTTTCCTGGCATTATTATACATCGTTGGTTTCGCAAGAGATTATTCTGCTTTATGAAAGACAAAACTAACAAGAAATGCAAATAAATAGCGGAGTTTAACGACTTCAAAAAACATTTGAGTAAAGAGAAATAAGAAATACTTACGTTCACCACTTCGTAGCTCGATACTTCCTGAGTCGACTTTTTATGGTTTATATGCCAATAAAAGCGGACTTTTATGAGGATTCCAACGCTACCATTATAATTTTCATATGGCCAGTAGATTTTGAGAAAATGGAGGAAAACTGAAACACATGTTGGAAGACGGATGGCTAAGAAGGCGGGCTAACACGCTGCCTGCTGAGAGTGAACTGTGACACGGGCCCTTATCACTTCAAATCCATTCCCACAAGCGAGTTGACAATTAGTTTATTTTATAGGCCTAGCTTGGATCTTTTACGCCGAAAATTTTGACGAGATTCTGATAAATACTTATTTTTGGCGAATTTTTTTGTTTTTTGACGCAATTCACGTCAAAAGCTAAGATGTACACGGGCCCGTTTTGATGCGATCGCGTCACCGTGCCTGAAAGGGTTAACGTGCAGCGAGTATAGTTCTGAAATATATAAGATGAAATGGATTAACCCCTTCACGCCCAGATCTTTCCTTTGCTATAAAAAATTGTCTGTTGTCGAGCCATGAAATTAAGAAAAGTCACTTAATAAACCAAATTAGTTAGTGGACAAGGATACTAAACAGGTCATATCTATAAAATATTGCTTATATTCACTAAAACTCTTCTAATGGTGGTCAAATTACAATGGAAATTACGTTCTGGGTCTCAAGGGGTTAAACAAGGAAAATGCAATGTAGCTTCTCTCTCCCCGCTGCTGACATCTGCTTCCATATGCCTAACATCACTTGGCTTCATCATTTTGGTTACATAAAAACAAGAAAATAAGGAAGCTACAAGAGGCCGTGAGACCTACACGAGCTATAGTCTATTTTTTTTATTATGGTCAAAATGCAGTAAGGAAGCCACGCCCCCTGCCTCCCCTTCTATTCTACAGGGCAGCTGATTGGTGCATTCCTCATATCATCACTACCAATCACAATATCTTCACTACTTAACAGCCTGGTGGTAGAGCGCGCGGCCCGAGTGTAGAGACCCTGCATTCGGTCAGCGGTTCGAGTCCACCAAGGTCGTCCTGGTGTGGTGGCGCTTTGTATAGTCAATAACCTTGTAGTTGGTACTTGCAGTGTGTCTAGATAGCATCAAAGTATCTTATCTTATCACTACTTAACAGCGGCGTGACCACTGGACAGCAATCTTCACTACAAAGGGATTTTTGATTTTGTCACCCTCTGTAGTGAAGATTGCTCTGTCCAGTGGTCACGCCGCTGTTAAGTAGTGAAGATATTGTGATTGGCAGTGATGATACGAGGAATGCACCAATCAGCTGCCCCGTAGAATAGAAGGGCAGGCAGGGGGCGTGGCTTCCTTACTGCATTTTGACCATAATAAAATAGATAGACTATAGTTCCTGTTGTTATTATGAGGTTATTTGGTTTGTTTTGACGGGGTTCTTGTGTCGCCCTTCCCTTCTCATGCATTGTTTTGCAGGCTGTGTGTTCGGCAGTCTTGTATCTCTCCTTGCATCACTGTTATGCTTCATACAAATCATCTTTTTGTTTGAATGCCATCCACTGTTTGTCACTTCTCTCTCTCTCTCTCTCTCTCTCTCTCTATTAAGATATTTCTAGTAATATAGTAGTATATTAACCCCTTGAGACCCAGATCTTTCCTTTGCTATAAAAAAACGTCTGTTGTCGAGCCATAAAATTACGAAAAGTAACCTAAATAAACCAAATTAGCTAGTGGACAAGGATACTAGATAGGTCATAACTATAAAAACATTGCTTATATTCATCTAAAATCATCTAATGTTGGTCAAATTACAATGGAAATTACGTTCTGGGTCTCAAGGTTTTTTTTCTTAGTCATCATTTATTATCATCATTGGTGGTTATCCCTTCAGCAGTGTCCGGGTAGTGACTGTGTGTGTGTGTTTGCAGGTCCCAACAGTCCCCTGTGGTGGGTGCGAGACTGTGTGGAGAAGCTGGTCCCTGATGCTTCCTCCCCTCACCGCTCCAAGGTACTGTTACCTACTTACTTACTTGGCATCTATTACTTGGCATCACATTATCTATCTACTTGGCATTACTATTGTTATCCCTCACTGGTTGCATAAATATCTCATCCATAGGAACGGCATCACACTATCTATCTACTTGGCATTACTATTGTTATCCCTCACTGGTTGCATAAATAACTCATCCATAAGAACATCCATAAGTTCATCCATAAGTTTTCAAAGATATGAATAAATGGAATAAAAAACGTCAATGTAGTGTGTGTGTGAGTAATACTTTTGTTCTGTAATCTTTTTTGCATTTTTCGAACACTTCACATTAAACATATTTCTCAGAAGCCACTTTGCAAACACAGGAAAGGACTGTCATAAAAGAGCTATTCACCAGAACATCAAATTAAAAAGCTGTTTTAAAGGATCCATATGACCAAATTACATAAGAACATAAGAACATAAGGAAGCTACAAGAGGCCGTGAGACCTACACGAGGTAGTTCCTGTTACCTAACACTACTTACATCCACCTTTCATCCCCATGCATGAATTTATCTAGCCTCCTTTTAAAGCTCTCTAATGACTCTGCACTAACTACCTGTCTACTGAGTCCATTCCAATCATTTACCACCCTATTTGTGAACCAGTTTTTCCCTATTTCCTTTTTAAATCTACGCTTTTCCAGTTTGAATCCGTTACTTCTTGTTCTACCCTGGTTAACCTAGAACTTTCCTATTCCTTTATGTTATTTAATTCGTCTATTGTCTTTATCTAATTCTGTCTTATGTTACATTGCCTTTTTGCCTTTATTTTATCCCTTTATCCACTTAAAAACTTCTATCAGATCGCCCCTTACTCTGCGAATAACAGATTCCAGAGAGCAACTGTTGATATCATGGCTGTGTTTCAGATCCTGCTTGGTCTGAACCTGTATGGCCTGGACTACAGTGTGACAGGGGGCTCTCACATCCTGGGGCCTCAGTACATTGATATTCTCGCCACACACAAGCCCAAGTTCAGCTACGATGATGTCTCGAAGGAACACTTTTTTGAGTACAAGTAAGTTCACCTCTGTTGAATTTTTTTTTAATATTTCAATGTCACTTTGAAATATGTAAAATAGGGTGATGAAATGCATGAGACTCTCTGCATCCTGCGTTGTAATATACAGGTTGAAGTTCCCAAACTCGGCATCCCAAGACTCGGCAACACCCAAAACTCGGCTATGGTTCCGGATTTTCCAAAACACGGCAGAACACCCAAAACCCGGCGCGTAGTTGCCGGGTCGGCCGCTAGGTGCCACCACACTAGGCCGCTTGGTTTCTCCCGCCGATTTGTTTGTTGTTATTGTTCAGTGGTGTTGTGACTGTAGAGTTGTGTACACTGTTATTTTGTGTACTTCTACAAGTCTGTTATTGGTATTATGGCTCCCAAACGTCTAGGAACACCTACTGGTGGAAGTGAAAAGAAAAGGAAGAACAATGTGTTAACTATTTCTGAGAAAATTGACCTTTTGAACCCCTTAATATATCTACGTTCTAAAAGTCGGAAAATTCCATTACTCGGCTCGGCGCTGGTCCCGAGGTTGCCGAGTTTGGGAACTTCAACCTGTACCATCTTTGATACACACACTAAACCCTCTCTAAATTGAACCCGTATAATTCAAACTTTGGATAATTCAACCTGTTTCGGCCCAGTTCAAATTTTTCAATAACTTTCCATGATTCATAAGGTGGCATGTTGGAGTGACTTATTATTGTGTGGAGGGGCTGGAGGCAACCCTCGGATAATTCAGACTCAGCTAATTCGACCCAGATCTCCCCCAATTAGTTTGAATCAGAGGGTTTACTGTATTGAAGGGATTGTAGACAGGTCGAGCATCTATTGTTATTATATTTTGAACATGCTCCAACTAATGAACAAAATCCCTGCCGCTGTGTTGGCTCCACCCATCACTGCCACACGTCTGGGTGACTGTTTTTTATAGTTTTTGCTTATTCTCTGCCGCTTAACCACTTGAGACCCACCGCTAACCCCTTGAGACCCACCGTTAACCCCTTGAGACCCACCGTTAACCCCTTGAGACCCACCGCTTAACCCCTTGAGACCCACCGTTAACCCCTTGAGACCCACCGCTTAACCCCTTGAGACCCACCGTTAACCCCCTTGAGACCCACCGCTTAACCCCTTGAGACCCACCGCTTAACCCCTTGAGACCCACCGCTTAACCCCTTGAGACCCACCGCTTAACCCCTTGAGACCCACCCGTTAACCCCTTGAGACCCACCCGTTAACCCCTTGAGACCCACCGCTTAACCCCTTGAGACCCACCGTTAACCCCTTGAGACCCACCGCTTAACCCCTTGAGACCCACCGCTTAACCCCTTGAGACCCACCGCTTAACCCCTTGAGACCCACCGCTTAACCCCTTGGGACCCAGAACGTAATTTCCATTGTAACTTGGGTACCATTAGACAATTTTTAGTGAATATATGTAATATTTTATAGATAAAACCTGCTTAGTATCCTTATTGACTAACTAATTCGGTATACTAAGTAACTTTTTTGTAATTTTATGGCTAACTACAGACACTTTCAAATAGCATAGGAAAGATCTGGGCATGAAGGGGTGGGTTAAATAAAGCACTGTTTCATGGGTGTTTCTTTGAACAAGCAAGACAGCCCTCAGTGTGGCCGGTGAAAGTAGCATCAGCAAAATGCCAGTGCCATACACTCCCTGTCTTTCAGCTCAGTCAATGCCTCTCATCCCGGGGTTCAGGTAACACAGCGTCCAAACTGTTCACCCCTTCACGCCCAGATCTTTCCTTGGCTATAAAAAATTGTCTGTTAGCCATAAAATTATGAAAAGTAACTGAATATACCAAATGAGTTAGTGGACAAGGATACTAAACAGGTCATATCTATAAAATATTGATGATATTCACTAAAAATCATCTAATGGTAGCCAAATTACAATGGAAATTACGTTCTGGGTCTCAGGGGTTAATTAATATAAGCAATGTTTTATAGATATGACCCGTTTATTAGCCTTGTCCACTAACTAATTTGGTATATTCAGTGACTTTTCTTAATTTTATGGCTGGACAACATACAGTTTTTCATAGCAAAGGAAAGATCTGGGCGTGAAGGGGTTAATAAATATAAGCAATGTTTTATAGATATGACCTGTTTAGTATCCTAGGTGGGTCTCGAGGGTTAATGAATATAAGCAATGTTTTATAGATATGACCTGTTTAGTATCCTAGGTGGGTCTTGAGGGTTAATGAATATAAGCAATGTTTTATAGATATGACCTGTTTAGTATCCTTGGTGGGTCTCGAGGGGTTAATTAGCTGCCTGCTGCCTCTTGTTTCAGAACCCCAATCGGACGTCACTTGGTCACAATCGTTTCCCATATAACATTGTTTTGACACTTGATACTTTTGTTCATTACTGATTAGAGTAAATTTTTGGTCCATAAGTGATTTTTGGTATATTATGTCACTTCTTTTTATGCATTTTTGTGGACAATAAAATATCTATTATCTCAATATCTATCTCAATATCTATCTAAATATCTATCTATCTAAATATCTATCTATCTCTATATCTATCTATCTCTATATCTATCTATCTCTATCTATCTATCTATCTATCTATCTATATCTATCTATCTCTATATCTATCTCAATATCTATCTATCTCTATATCTATCTATCTCTATATCTATCTATCTCTATATCTATCTATCTCTATATCTATCTATCTCTATCTATCTATCTATCTATCTATCTATCTATCTATCTCTATATCTATCTATCTAAATATCTATCTATCTATCTATATCTATCTATCTCAATATCTATCTATCTCAATATCTATCTATCTCTATATCTATCTATCTCTATATCTATCTATCTATCTATATCTATCTCAATATCTATCTATCTCAATATCTATCTATCTCTATATCTATCTATCTCTATATCTATCTATCTATCTATATCTATCTATCTCTATATCTATCTATCTCTATCTATCTATCTCTATATCTATCTATCTCTATATCTATCTATCTATCTATCTATCTATCTATCTATCTCTATATCTATCTATCTCTATATCTATCTATCTCTATATCTATCTATCTCTATATCTATCTATCTATCTATATCTATCTATCTCTATATCTATCTATCTCAATATCTATCTATCTCAATATCTATCTATCTCTATATCTTATCTCTATATCTATCTATCTCTATATCTATCTATCTAAATATCTATCTATCTAAATATCTATCTATCTCTATATCTATCTATCTAAATATCTATCTATCTAAATATCTATCTATCTAAATATCTAAATATCTCAATATCTATCTTTCAGAACCCCAACCGGCCGTCACGTAACATTCTTCCCCAGCCTGCACTCGGTGGCCCTGCGTGTCCAGCTGGCTAACGACCTGGCCACCGGCGTCTCACTCTGGGAAGTGGGTCAAGGCCTGGACTACTTCTATGACCTCCTATGAGTGAACATAAGAACATAAGGAAGCTACAAGAGGCTGGCAGACCTACACGAGGTAGTTCCTGTTACTTAACACTACCTACATCCACCTTTCATCCCCATCCATGAATTTATCCAGCCTCCTTTTAAAGCTCCCTAATGACTCCGCACTAACTACCTGTCTACTGAGTCCATGCCAATCATTTACCACCCTATTTGTGAACAAGTTTTGAATTTCTGATTTATCTAAGTTCTAGTTCATCACACACAAACACTCCCTGGCTGTGGTCATGCATCAAAAGAACCACAGTTACAGGTGGCAAAATATTTTATTTAGATTTCTAATTTGTTAATAGAAAATATTGCACCGATAACAGACAAAAGAAATGCTGTAACATCTAGACAAGGTGGAGAGGGAGCAGACACCGTGTTGTGAGGGGTTTATTGCCTGCCTATAGTCTATTTGTATTATGGTCAAAATGCAGTAAGGAAGCCACGCCCCCTGCCTCCCCTTCTATTCTACGGGGCAGCTGATTGGTGCACTCCTCGTATCATCACTACCAATCACAATATCCTCACTACTTAACAGCAGCGTGACCACTGGACAGAGCAATCTTCACTACAGAGGGTGACAAAATAAAAAATCCCTCTGTAGTGAAGATTGCTCTGTCCAGTGGTCACGCCGCTGTTAAGTAGTGAAGATATTGTGATTGGTAGTGATGATACGAGGAATGCACCAATCAGCTGCCCCGTAGAATAGAAGGGGAGGCAGGGGGCGTGGCTTCCTTACTGCATTTTGACCATAATAAATAGCATAGACTATAGTATTGCACGCATGCTTCCCCTCCTGTCCTACTATCCTGCCCCCATCTTACTCCTGCCCGTTCCAGTTCCTTCCCTCATCTGTCCTCCCTTTCCCGACCTCCCTGTTTTGCGGACATTCTCCCAGAATCCCCCTCCTTCTCCCTGGAAAATTTAATCTCCTTCCTCCAACAAATCCACATCCTTCATTTGAGGCGCTTATTTCAGAAAGTCGATAAGCGCTATCAATAAAAAATTAAGAAAATGGCTTCAAAATATTTCAATGTTCAAAAGATATGACATTTTGAACATTGAAACATTTGGAAGCGATTTTCTTAGTTTTTTATTGATGGCGCTTATCCACTCTCTGAAATAAGCGCCTCATTTGATCTAACCATCCTGCTGTAACATTCCGTTCTTTCCCCTACCCTCACTATTTCGCTATTTCTCTATAACCCTGACCCTTTTTATGCTTTGCCATAGTGCCATATGACCTCTGATGGCTGGCACGTTCACCTTTTTTGGCATTAAATGAATCAATCCCCTCAAGAGAATTCCCATAACAAGCGGTATGTGTGCAGCTTGTCGGGAAATACTCGGCCCATAACACCTGCGTCGCCTCCCATCTCCCTTAACCCCTTGAGACCCAGAACGTAATTTCCATTGTAATATGACTACCACTAGACAATTTTTAGTAAATATGTCATATTTTATAGATATGACCTGTTTAGTATCCTTGTCGACTAACTAATTTGATATATTAAGTGACTTCGTTATTTTATGGCTCGACAACATACAATTTTTTTATAGCAAAGGAAACATCTGGGCGTGAAGGGGTTAACACAGGCAAAAGAAACTTCAAAAGTCAGCATTGTATGTCAACCCTTTCACGCTTCTGACGCTCAGACGTACGGACGGCGCCTCGCGGAGTCATGAAGAGAAAATTATAAGAGAAATAGAGATGAAATATTTAACCCCCTGAGACCCAGAGCGTAATTTCCATTGTAATTTGGGTACCATTAGACAATTTTTTGTGACTATAAGCAATATTTGATAGATATGACCTGTTTAGTATCCTTGTCCACTAACTAATTTGGTATATTAAGTGACTTTTCGTTATTTTATGGCTCGACAACATACAATTTTTTATAGCAAAGGAAAGATCTGGGCGTGAAGGGGTCAGTTTAGGCCGCCACCGAGGCACCAGGGAGGCCACTACTCATTATCTTATGCTATCTTTTCTGGAATATTTATTGCATTATTAATCAAAATGCAATAAATAGTGCATACTTGAAAAGCAAACTTATTCGGCTATTCCATAATGCAAAAAAATACAACTAGTTCTAATAGTTTAGGGGAGCAGTTTATAAGATTTTTAAGCAAAGTAAACGTTTTGTATGTTGAGTAAAGTCATCTTGCCTATTTCCCAAGCCTTGAAACGAGACCAAACTGAGCTCTCCAATCTCCAAGACAAATATAGTAAATAAGAACATAAGAAACTAAGGAAGCTACAAGAGGCCGTGAGACCTACACGAGGTAGTTCCTGTTACTTAACTCTACCTACATCCACCTCTCTTCCCCATCCATGAATTTATCCAGACTCCTTTTAAAGACCCCTATAGACTCCGCACTAACCACCTGACGACTGAGTCCATTCCAATCATTCACCACCCTATTTGTGAACCAGTAAGTCTGCCGTGTGTTAGAGGTAAACCATCTCTGTGCTGCGGGTTGCCGGGCGGAAAGCACCACAGATATTTGTGACACATTTACCTGATGTGAAAGAGTTAACTCCTTCACACCCAGATCTTTCCTTTGCTATATGAAATTGTCTGTTGTTAGCCATAAAATTACGAAAAGTAACTGAATATTCCAAATTAGTTAGTGGACAAGGATACTAAACAGGTCATATCTATAAAATATTGCTTATACTCACTAAAAATTGTCTAATGGTACCCAAATTACAATGGAAATTACGTTCTGGGCCTCAAGGGGTTAAGACTTCAAAATAATGCATTTTCAAAAGTTTTGGTGTACTCAGTATTCTTGGCAGACATGTTTTCAGATAACATAGGCATAAGTTTTCTGTGATGCATTCCTCAATAAGTATAATTCATTGGTTAGCCCGTCGGTATTACAAAGAACATAAGAACATAAGGAAGTTACACGAGGCTGTGAGACCTACACGAGGTAGTTCCTGTTACTTAACACTACCTACATCCACCTTTCATCCCATCCATGAATTTATCCAGCCTCCCTTTAAAGCTTCCTAATGACTCCCCACTAACTACCTGTCTACTGAGTCCATCCAATCATTCTACCACCCTATTTGTGAACCAGTTTTTCCCTATTTCTTTTTTAAATATGCTTTTTAGTAGCGTAGCGTTTAGTAAGTAGCCGTGTCAGTGCCTTGGCAAAGCATACCAAACATTCCTTGCTTGCCGGCTCATTCCCACGTGGCATGAGTCTTGGCAATGGTCAACGCAGCAAAATACAAATTAACCCCTTGAGGCCCAGAGCATATTTTCCATTGTAATTTGACACCATTAGACAATTTTTAGTGAATATAATCAATATTTTATAGATATGACCTGTTTAGTATCCTTGTCCACTAGCTAATTTGGTATATTCAGTCACTTTTTGTAATTTTATGGCTCGACAACATACAATTTTTTATAGTAAAGGAAAGATCTAGGCGTGAAGGGGTTCAATAAACTTTAGATGGCACTTGTCAGTCTAGTGAGATCCATAAAAAAAATTGATTTAACCCCTTCACGCCCAGATCTTTCCTTTGCTATATAAAATTGTCTGTTAGCCATGAAATTACAAAACGTAACTGAATATACCAAATTAGTTAGTCGACAAGGATACTAAACAGATCATAGCTATAAAAACATTGCTTATAGTCACTAAAAATCATCTAATGGTACCCAAATTACAATGGAAATTACGTTCTGGGCCTCAAGGGGTTAATAATCTTGACAGACGGGCTTCAGGGTGACAGGGATCAGGTTTCCTCACACCACTGCAGGGTGAGGTGCGTCTGGCCTACAGTTTGATACATGTTGGCAACGCATCCTGAGAGATGCCAGCCTCCCGGTGTTAATAAAAAAACTTAAAATTAATAAAGTTACTGATGAAGTTTCTCATAAAATAACAAAGGAGGTTGGGAGTCTGAATTTACTGACTCTCTCTCTCTCTCTCTCTCTCTCTAATTAAAGCAAGCGTAAATGCAAAACAATACCACTAAATAATTTTCTCTCCACCTAATTCTTAAGAGAGAGAGAGAGAGAGAGAGAGAGAGAGAAATGGTGTCCTGAGGAGAAAGTTTGCCGTAACAACAACCAGATGAGACATGGGTGAGACATAAGAACATAAGGAAGCTACAAGAGGCTGGGAGACCTACACGAGGTAGTTCCTGTTACTTAACACTACCTACATCCACCTTTCATCCCCATCCATGAAATTATCTAGCCTCCCTTTAAAGCTCTCTAATGACTCTGCACTAACTAACTGTCTACGGAGTCCATGCCAATCATGTACCACCCCATTTGTGAACCAGGACTAACTATCTTTACAGACACGCTGCCAGGCCACTGTTCCCACACACACCTGAGATAGCCAATGTACACGTGCTTTGTAAGGACATGTTTATAAATGCCTATTTTTCATGTATGCTTTTATTTTCCATCTGAAATATAGTAACTATGATAAATTGTACTTCATCACCACTATCACCACTACCATCACTACCATCATCACTATCACCACTACCATCATCACTATCACTATCACCACTACCATCATCACCACCATCACCACTATCATCACCACTACCATCACCACTATCATCATCATCAGCAGGTCACCATCGCCCCTCCTTCATTTTGTACATTCATCAAAATATTTGTCTACCATAAAACAAAAGCTATATTCCAAAACCATATATGCAATTAAATATGTCTATTTATATACCATATTATATACCATATATATGCATGTCTGTATAATTCAATCTTTGATCCCATAAAATAATTCTTAACATTTGTATAGTACACACACGCTGTAGTCTTTCCAATGTATCAAGTCACTTTAGTCGCTAATATCTACCCATTACATATATATACATTCCTACTCTCCCCCTATGGTGAGCCAACAACACCTCCCTCACAAGGGGGGGATAAAACTACCACTCTACTAATAATTGAGAGGGTGGTTGGTAGATAATTTCCACAAGTGACTTGATAAAATGGAACGCCTATAGTCTCCCACACAGTAACAGTGTTGTCGGCCCCATCATAACAGTGTTGTCGGCCCATCATGTGGGTCTGCCGCTGATGCCAAAGTAGTCCTTGAACACATAGCCACAGTCGTGGTCGTCCAGGTAGCGGAACACGTCGCCCATGTTAACGTGGAAGCCTCCGCTCTTCACGCGGATGTTGTTCTCCGAGCCGAGCTCTTCAAAGGTGGAAAACCTGCGCAGTGTAGACAAGTCTTGGTCGCTGGAAACATTGACCTCTTCACGCTTCTTACAGAGAATCTTCTGCCAATTCCATGATCTCACCTAAAATGAAAATGACATATCAATCCATCAATCATTGGGGGCATACGCCGGGGGACGCGTCGCCTCGCCCACCCTACGACGCCACTCCCGGGGGTCACCATGCACAAGTCCCCATGCAGGCTCCCATACCAAGCAGCTCTCGACAAGAAACATCAACTTTATATAGCCCCAGCCACGAGCCTTGTGGAGCCCCCTTGGCCTCCTCCACGCCGGATTGTCTCTTACAGATACAACCTGATGGGAAGGATCGGTTTCAGGGTAGCGTGCCACATGAAACCCAGAGTGTGTCTCATCCTCACCCGCATTATACGCTCATCAGCCAGAATAACCTCAACAACTGACGGCTGCAGTTTGCTGGAGATGCCTACAGCTACGGTGACCATTGCTCATGATGGACCAGTAGTAGGTGTAACCCCCACTGCTAGTCTCGCCACTGCCAGGCCTCCTCGTCTCAGAGAGTCCCACTATATCCACACTCAGTCTACTGAGCTCGCCCGATAGGAGAGGTAGTCGACGATCGTCTGAGAGGCTCATATATTGACATAACAAAGTAAAAAATACTGTCAGCACACTCCCCTTTATGTGCACAGTTACTTATGACTATAATTCGCCTCCCACACATCAATGCCAAACCTGTGTATCAAAGCTGTCTTGTGACGTCGCCGCAGGACACCTTGACAACTGTCTGTCCTGGACTACAGTGCCGGGCAAAACATCCCTTTAATTATATCTGTATATCTTTGTAGGAGCAATGCTCCTTATAATTATACATTGTTGCAGAGTTTGAAGCCTTACTTTTGTTTTATGAACCAATAGTTTAATTATCTTAAGTAGGAATTTAGTACATAAGAACATAAGGAAGCTATAAGAGGCTGGGAGACCTACACGAGGTAGTTCCTGTTACTTAACACTACCTACATCCACCTTTCATACCCATCCATGAATTTATCCAGACTCCCTTTAAAGTACAGGACTACAGGTTACAGTAAGGTTAAGGTTAAGTACAGGTTAAAGTGAAGGACTTTAGTACAACAGTTACTTAAAGCTCTTCACACTTTTGTCACTGATGGAATCTTTGAGATTTCCTTTGTGTGTGTGTGTGTGTGTGTCTATGTTGTTAAGCAATCATGTTGAACAGTGTTGGTTTTGTACAATGTCTACCTCTTTGGGGTCTGCTGGTTGATGACAGACAGACAGACAGACGTGGTGCTCTTAAGCCTGGTTCACACTGGGCAAATGTCAGCAAACATAGGCTGAGATGACTCCCCGGGGAGTACCTCGCATCGCCCTCCACTCCTAGCACCCCACTCGTATAGTGTTGTGTGAGGAGCCGCTGTGTCGGGCGTGGGCGCCACGGGGGAGGCTGTGAGTCCTCCTCCTATCCCTCGATACCTGGTATTGCGAGTATCTTGTGAAGGTTTTTCTATGCATTATTAGTTCACTGTTGTGGGTTGGCTGTATTTACGGAAAGTGAGTGTAGGTAGAAAGTATTGTGTGTGTCTAGGTTGAGGCTCAGTAGAAGTGCTCTTTGGGTGATTGTGTGTTAGAAACAGGAGGTTAGAGAGAAGGGTAAGAGTGTGGGTGAGTTTTGGCAACGTGGCGCTGGTATCCATGTATCCGTGAATCTTCTGTGACTGGTGTTCAGTGTTTATTTCATGTTGTAAAGAGTAATTGTAGT
Source organism: Chionoecetes opilio (assembly GCA_016584305.1). Lineage (NCBI taxonomy): Eukaryota > Metazoa > Arthropoda > Malacostraca > Decapoda > Majidae > Chionoecetes > Chionoecetes opilio. Next base: position 337,421 of record JACEEZ010015588.1, on the reverse strand, counting down.
TAAGTGTGTTAATTATATGTAGATATTAATTGGTGTGCCTTGTTTTAAATATCCTGAAATAGCGTAACTAGACCCACATGTCCCTGGGGCATGGCCTGGGCTGGCCACCTCGTGTCACCGATCCTGACACACTCGATCGCTCTTTATCTGCTAAGTTGCCGAGAATTTTGCGTGCCAAATTCAAAACAACGCAGAAGTCAGCACCACCCTCTTCCCCACTCACCACAACTATTGGTATAATTTCGGTATTGGGCACTAAAAACTAACAAATTTAACTGATATCATCATGTAGATCTTTTCATCCTTACTTTGAATCCCAATTTCCCATGCCAATGGCGATACATATAATACCGAAAATTTTCCGTTTTAGCTACAGCCAGAAACGGTTATTAGGTTAAATCAGATAATGTTAGGTTAGACGTGGGGTTTGATTTAGATGATATCAAGGAAAAAATGACGATTCATGGTTGATTGTACACTGTAAACACTGTTGATGGCGGGGACGCGGGAACAACAGACCAGCATTTGTTTCCCGGAACGAATTGCGTGTGTGAACGTAATCTCAGCACTCGGCCGCTAAAGGCCGACTTCCCGGCGCTACAAAGTGGTGACATTTGCCCCGTGTGAACCAGGCTTTAGTGTGATGCCGGGCCTACCTTGTGCCACCAGTCCTCAGTGTTCTGTGCCAGACCCTCCACACACATGATGCCCGGCTTGCCAGGCAGACAGAACCCAGTCAGGTCAAAGTCACGAGACAGGTCAAGGATGTCTTTCCTCTTCACCTGCAATATTATGAAAGGCATCAATTCACTTGTCAACAAAACCTTACTTTTCACACAATTAAAATTAGAATCACATGCATTAGAACTGATACCATTAACCCCTTCACGCCCAGGTCTTTCCTTGGCTATATAAAATTGTCTGTTGTTAGCCATAAAATTACAAAAAGTGACTGAATATACCATATTAGGTAGTGAACAAGGATAATATACTATACAGGTCATATCTATAAAATATTGTGTATACAGGTTGAAGTTCCCAAACTCGGCATCCCAAGACTCGGCAACATCCAAAACTCGGCTATGGTTCCGGATTTTCCAAAACACGGCAGAACACCCAAAACCCGGCGCGTAGTTGCCGGGTCGGCTGCTGGGTGCCACCACACTAGGCCGCTTGGTTTCTCCCGCCGATTTGTTTGTTGTTATTGTTCAGTGGTGTTGTGACTGTAGAGTTGTGTACAGTTATTTTGTGTACTTCTACAGGTCCGTTATTGTTATTATGGCTCCCAAACGTCCAGGAACACCTACTGGTGGAAGTGAAAAGAAAAGGAAGAACAATGTGTTAACTATTTCTGAGACAATTGACCTTTTGAAGAAGTTTTTTCCCCTTAATATATCTACGTTCTAAAAGTCGGAAAATTCCATTACTCGGCTCGGCGCTGGTCCCGAGGTTGCCGAGTTTGGGAACTTCAACCTGTATTCACTAAAAATTGTCTAATGGCACCCAAATTACAATGGAAATGACGTTCTGGGTCTCAAGGGGCTAATAGTACACAGCAGTGCCACTCCAATAGTCAACTCAAATAGTCAAATCAATAGGCAAATTCAATGGACTAATGGACTAATACTAATACTATTACTGAAATGTAAGCTTGCCCAACAGTCATAAGAACATAAGAAATATAAAAAATAAGGAAGCTACAAGAGGCCGTGAGACCTACACGAGGTAGTTCCTGTTACTTAACACTACCTACATCCACCTTTCATCCCCATCCATGAATTTATCCAGACTCCTTTTAACCCCTTGACGCCCAGATCTTTCCTTTACTGTATGAAAATAGTCTGTTGTTAGCCATGGAATTACGAAAAGTAACTCAATATACCAAATTTGCTAGTGGACAAGGATACTAAACAGGTCATAGCTAAAGAATATTGCTTATAATTCATTGAAATAGTCAAATGATGGCCAAATTACAATTGAAATTACGTTCTGGGCCTCAAGGGGATAAAGCTCATTAAGGACTCTGCACTAACTACCTGTCTACTTAGTCCATGCCAATCATTCACCACCCTATTTGTAAACCAGTTTCTCCCTATTTCCTTTTTAAATCTACGCTCTTCCAGCTTGAATCCGTTACTACTTGTTCTGCCCTGATTAATAGCCAAACCATGATGCATTAGCGGCTCACTTTGCTGTAGATGTGGTGAGAATAAATCCACAAACGAGCAAATCTGTCATCCTTGGTTTCCACGGAGACTTGCTCGGCATTCTCCATCTGTTGGTAGTCTTCAAAAAAAGTTCCGCCTTTCTCTTGCAGCCAAGTCACTGCGGGTCCTATGCACAGGTCTCCCTCCTGTATGGTCTTCATGTATCTGTAATAAGAAGAACGTAAGAAAATAAGGAAGCTACAAGAGGCCGTGAGAGTTACACGTGGTAGTTCCTGTCTATCTAACACATAATACAAGTCACCCCTAAACATTACCATTCTCAGCCTTGCCTTTCTGGGACACATTGGAAAATTATTAAAATATAAAAAGAAGCATGTGAAAAAGTTTTAGAGGCTACAGAGAATGGCAACAAAGATGGTACCAGAGCTAGAAGAACTTTCTTATGAGGAAAGGTTGAAGGAAATAAAGTTACCAACACTCGAGCAGAGAAGAGAAAGAGGAGACTTAATAAGCTGATAACAAAGATGGAAGAAACAGACAATGAGAGACTACTGACTCGGAAACAAAGAGAAGGTCGATACACAAGAGGACATACAAAACAACTAGGAAAAGGCAGATGCCTGAACAACATCAAGAAGTACAGCTTCCCTCATAGAAATGTAGAAGTTTGGAATGGACTAAATGGGGAGGTGATATCGGCAAAGAATGTGCACCAATTGAAAGAAAGACTGGATAAATGCAGATACGGAGACGGGACCACACCAGTGTAGCTCAGGCCCTGTAAAACACAACTAGGTCAATACAAAGGAACACAAGTGTGGATGATATTTGGGCAGGTATCCGCCTTGAAAGCTGTGATGTATGTCAATATCCTGAGCACAGCACTTCACTAGTTCAATGACAGGAGGAGGTTCTGGGGAGAAGAAATAACATGTGACTTGTGCGGGGCGGAAAAGGAAGACTTAAAACATTTTGTGTTATGGTGCCCAGCCTGCTATAATGAAAAAAAGAAAAGTGCGAGGCTATGTACAACAACCTTACATAGAGGAGGAAGAGGCTATAGTGGGGGAGTATTTGTTTGGAGATGGGAATGTGGAAGAAGCAAAAAGAACAATCAACAGTTTTTGGATGACCAGAGAAATAAGAAGAAAGAAAAAGAAAGAAGCTAAAAATATAGAATAAGAGAAGACAACTAATTAAAGACCCAGACAGCAAGAAGAAACACGTCAGGGAGTGCCCATGAAAAAGGCCAGACTCCCGACCCACAACTGTACTGAACTGAACTGAAAGGCCAGACTCCCGCCCCACAACTGTACTGAACTGAACTGAAAGGCCAGACTCCCGACCCACAACTGTACTGAACTGAACTGAAAGGCCAGACTCCCGACCCACAACTGTACTGAACTGAACTGAAAGGCCAGACTCCCGACCCACAACTGTACTGAACTGAACTGAAAGGCCTGACTCCCGACCCACAACTGTACTGAACTGAACTGAAAGGCCAGACTCCCGACCCACAACTGTACTGAACTGAACTGAAAGGCCAGACTCCCGCCCCACAACTGTACTGAACTGAACTGAAAGGCCAGACTCCCGACCCACAACTGTACTGAACTGAACTGAAAGGCCAGACTCCCGACCCACAACTGTACTGAACTGAACTGAAAGGCCAGACTCCCGACCCACAACTGTACTGAACTGAACTGAAAGGCCAGACTCCCGCCCCACAACTGTACTGAACTGAATTGAAAGGCCAGACTCCCGACCCACAACTGTACTGAACTGAACTGAAAGGCCAGACTGCCGACCACAACTGTACTGAACTGAACTGAAAGGCCAGACTCCCGACCCACAACTGTACTGAACTGAACTGAAAGGCCAGACTCCCGACCCACAACTGTACTGAACTGAACTGAAAGGCCAGACTCCCGACCCACAACTGTACGGAACTGAACTGAAAGGCCAGACTCCTGACCCACAACTGTACTGAACTGAACTGAAAGGCCAGACTGCCGACCCACAACTGTACTGAACTGAACTGAAAGGCCAGACTCCCGACCCACAACTGTACTGAACTGAACTGAAAGGCCAGACTCCCGACCCACAACTGTACGGAACTGAACTGAAAGGCCAGACTCCTGACCCAGAACTGAACTGAAAGGCCAGACTCCCGACCCACAACTGTACGGAACTGATCTGAAAGGCCAGACTGCCGACCCACAACTGTACTGAACTGAACTGAAAGGCCAGACTCCTGACCCACAACTGTACTGAACTGAACTGAAAGGCCAGACTCCCGACCCACAACTGTACTGAACTGAACTGAAAGGCCAGACTCCCGACCCACAATTGTACTGAACTGAACTGAAAGGCCAGACTCCCGACCCACAATTGTACGGAACTGAACTGAAAGGCCAGACTCCCGACCCACAACTGTACTGAACTGAACTGAAAGGCCAGACTCCCGACCCACAACTGTACTGAACTGAACTGAAAGGCCAGACTGCCGACCCACAACTGTACTGAACTGAACTGAAAGGCCAGACTCCCGACCCACAACTGTACTGAACTGAACTGAAAGGCCAGACTCCCGACCCACAACTGTACTGAACTGAACTGAAAGGCCTGACTCCCGACCCACAACTGTACTGAACTGAACTGAAAGGCCAGACTCCCGACCCACAACTGTACTGAACTGAACTGAAAGGCCAGACTCCCGACCCACAACTGTACTGAACTGAACTGAAAGGCCAGACTCCCGACCATCAACTGTACTGAACTGAACTGAAAGGCCAGACTGCCGACCCACAACTGTACTGAACTGAACTGAAAGGCCAGACTCCGACCCACAACTGTACTGAACTGAACTGAAAGGCCAGACTACCGAACCACAACTGTACTGAACTGAACTGAAAGGCCAGACTCCCGACCCACAACTGTACTGAACTGAACTGAAAGGCCAGACTGCCGACCCACAACTGTACGGAACTGAACTGAAAGGCCAGACTCCCGACCATCAACTGTACTGAACTGAACTGAAAGGCCAGACTCCCGACCCACAACTGTACTGAACTGAACTGAAAGGCCAGACTCCCGACCCACAACTGTACTGAACTGAACTGAAAGGCCAGACTCCTGACCCACAACTGAACTGAACTGAACTGAAAGGCCAGACTCCCGACCCACAACTGAACTGAACTGAACTGAAAGGCCAGACTCCCGACCCACAACTGTACTGAACTGAACTGAAAGGCCAGACTCCTGACCCACAACTGAACTGAACTGAAAGGCCAGACTCCCGACCACAACAGCACTGAACTGAACTGAAAGGCCAGACTCCCGACCATCAACTGTACTGAACTGAACTGAAAGGCCAGACTCCTGACCCACAACTGTACTGAACTGAACTGAAAGGCCAGACTCCTGACCCACAACTGTACTGAACTGAACTGAAAGGCCAGACTCCTGACCCACAACTGTACTGAACTGAACTGAAAGGCCAGACTCCTGACCCACAACTGTACTGAACTGAACTGAAAGGCCAGACTCCTGACCCACAACTGTACTGAACTGAACTGAAAGGCCAGACTCCTGACCCACAACTGTACTGAACTGAACTGAAAGGCCAGACTCCTGACCCACAACTGTACTGAACTGAACTGAAAGGCCAGACTCCTGACCCACAACTGTACTGAACTGAACTGAAAGGCCAGACTCCTGACCCACAACTGTACTGAACTGAACTGAAAGGCCAGACTCCTGACCCACAACTGAACTGAACTGAACTGAAAGGCCAGACTCCCAACCCACAACTGTACTGAACTGAACTGAACTGAAAGGCCAGACTCCTGACCCACAACTGAACTGAACTAGTCAAGACCCAACGCCACAGCCACGACAAGGAGGGTGTGAGGCAGTGGTCTGTAGGATGCCAATACTTACACAAGATACTAGAATCGTCATCATCATCTTTCTGTTTAATATAAGTTTTTCCAGACCTCGTATTTGAAGTTCCATCCAGAAGTGACATTACACCATGACACAGTAATAACAAACAATAAAGCAACTACAGGCTTTCAGACAAAAAAGGTTGGCCTATTTCTGGCCCTGGGAGTGGGTGGTGCGGGGCAGGAGGTAATCATTCATGTAGTCATTCTTTGTGTTTTCTTTTAGATAGTTTTTAGTGTATCCTATTTTTTGTTATGACGTTAATCAGTTCTGCATCAGTGTAAGAATGAGATCCATGTGTATCGAGAAAGAGACTGTTGTTGCAAGCAAGTTGCCCTGTCGCATGCAAGACAGCGTAAAGAAGAAAAGAGAAGAGGACATAAGAACATAAGAACATAAGGAAGCTACAAGAGGCCGTGAGACCTACACGAGGTAGTTCCTGTTACTTAACACTACCTACATCCACCTTTCATCCCCATCCATGAAATGATCTAGCCTCCCTTTAAAGCTCTCTAATGACTCCGCACTAACTACCTGTCTAGATAAGGAGTAGAAAGACAAGAAGACGCCCCTCCCCCCCATGACAAGAAGTACTGACGTGAGGTGGCGACCTTAGTGTTGGTCGCCACTCTGGTGATATTTTTGTCATTCGTTCATTTATAGCCATACGATGACACAGATGAAGACACAAAATGACACAGACTCTCCAGATAGCCCCTTCTAACTTTCCTGAAATCATGGATGTAGAAATGTAAGTATTAACACCACACACACGTCTGTACATCGAAAAAAACGTTGTCCTGGCGACTTTAGTGTTATCTAGGGTAGGGCAGGGGTACTGACGTGAGGAGGTCTTGGTTGAGGCGATGCTGAGCTTCCCGGGACAGTGTCTGGGAGCGCACAAACAGCCTTGGGGGCACGGCGGGGTAGAGGTGAGGCAGGTTGACACTCACACTGCACTGGCCCTGGAAGACAAGGGGGGAATAAATATGCAATGGTTTATTTTCATCAATAGCTATTATTATCACACCATTCTGCTGAAAATGACACCTGATGACTAGATGATTCACCTATTAACTCCTTGAGAACCAGAACGTAATTTCCATTGTAATTTGGGTACCATTAGACAATTTTTAGTGAATATAAGCAATGTTTTATAGCTATGACCTGTTTAGTATTCTTTTCCACTAGTTAATTTGGTATATTCAGTTACTTTTCGTAATTTTATGGCTTGACAACAGACAATTTCATATAGCAAAAAAAGATCTGGGTGTGAAGGGGTTAAAGCCACTCTGCTGGGAAGTAACAATCATGATCTTATGACACAGAGTTCCCGACTTATGAACATCCGAGTAAAAATCTATCATAGATCGGAACATTGTATCGTGGAAGCACATTGAGATACATTGTCAAGGCAAGGTGAAGGATATTATCTCGTTGTTATTATAAACTTCATATTCTATACATGCAGTGCAGTGCAGTGCAGTGTACATGATGCCAGTAGATACCCGCCACGGAACCTACTTGTATGTCAAATTCTCGCATGACAACAGGCATACATATAAGCAATATCTCAAAGGTCATGTTGTATCTTGTGATGTGAAATTTACATACGTATAAGTACACAAAATAATGGTACCCAAATTATAATGGAAATTACGTTCTGGGCCTCAAGGGGTTAAGAATAATCAAATCCAGATAGCAGATAGTTGTACACTGGTACCTTGACTTACGAGTGCCCCAACTTACGAGTTTTCCGAGTTACGAGCAGTCGCTCGGTCAATTTTTTACTTTGAATTGCGAGCCAAAATCCGAGTTACGTTTTTTGTTTTTTGTTACGAGCGAGCTTCAAATACGCCGCCGCTAGTTGGCGCAGCGAACGCCACAACATCCCGCGTCTCACTCGTTCACTTCACGTGGTTACCTCGCCGTGGAAGCATCTCTGTTGTGTTGTGCTCACACAGGCGAATGCAAATGGCGGAGGGTGAGTGCAGTACGTTTAGCGGCAGTTCCACCCACAGCTGTTTCCAACAGCTGATACACAGAGTATAAACACAGGCGAATGCAAATGGCAGAGGGTGAGTGCAGTCCAGTCATATAGGTACAGTAAAAAAATTGGGGTGTTTTTTTGGGGCTGGAACGGATTAATGGTAATTCAATTAATTTCAAGGGGAAAACTGATTTGATATACGAGCAATTTGAGTTACGAGCTCGATCAATGAACGAATTAAACTCGTAAGCCAAGGTAACACTGTATATCGTTCTTTGGGGAGGCGGTAGCAGAGTGGTTAGCGTCTCCGAGTGGCGTTCTCGGTGACCCGAGTTCAATCCCCGGGAGAACCAAAATCTTTCTGCACCGTCGAGTGGCCTAAGAACACCCACATGCTGTCCATTAACTCTACCTTCAATTGCTGAGTGCATCGGAGGACACAGGGGGGCAGCATGAGCCTCTAATCACAGGCGTCACTATAACAATCCTGCCTGCGCCACCACGGGCGAGGGTCAACCATCACAGACAGCCCTCAAGTGAACATCCAGGCCTACCATCCCACCCCTGGAGCTCACTGCCTATTGTGATGTGAAATTTACATACGTATACACAAAATAATGGTACCCAAATTACAATGGAAATTACGTTCTGGGCCTCAAGGGATTAAGAATAATCAAATCCAGATAGACAGTTCTTGTATATGGCCTCCCACGTGTATCTGAAAGCAAGGCAGTGGGTGAGAGGGTTACCAAGGCAGTGGGTGAGAGGGTTACCATGGCAGTGGGTGAGAGGGTTACCAAGGCAGTGGGTGAGAGGGTTACCAAGGCAGTGGGTGAGAGGGTTACCATGGCAGTGGGTGAGAGGGTTACCAAGGCAGTGGGTGAGAGGGTTACCAAGGCAGTGGGTGAGAGGGTTATCAAGGCAGTGGGTGAGAGGGTTACCATGGCAGTGGGTGAGAGGGTTACCAAGGCAGTGGGTGAGAGGGTTACCAAGGCAGTGGGTGAGAGGGTTACCAAGGCAGTGGGTGAGAGGGTTACCAAGGCAGTGGGTGAGAGGGTTACCAAGGCAGTGGGTGAGAGGGTTACCAAGGCAGTGGGTGAGAGGGTACAAGCAGTGGGTGAGAGGGTTACCAAGGCAAGTGGGTGAAGGTTACCAAGACAGTGGGTGAGAGGGTTCAAGGCAGTGGTGTGAGGTTACCAAGCAGTGGGTGAGAGGGTTACCAAGGCAGTGGGTGAGAGGGTTACCAAGGCAGTGGGTGAGAGGGTTACCAAGGCAGTGGGTGAGAGGGTTACCAAGGCAGTGGGTGAGAGGGTTACAAGGCAGTGGGTGAGAGGGTTACCATGGCAGTGGGTGAGAGGGTTACAAGGCAGTGGGTGAGAGGGTTACCAAGGCAGTGGGTGAGAGGGTTACAAGGCAGTGGGTGAGAGGGTTACCATGGCAGTGGGTGAGAGGGTTACCAAGGCAGTGGGTGAGAGGGTTATCAAGGCAGTGGGTGAGAGGGTTACCAAGGCAGTGGGTGAGAGGGTTATCAAGGCAGTGGGTGAGAGGGTTACCAAGGCAGTGGGTGAGAGGGTTACCAAGGCAGTGGGTGAGAGGGTAAAGGCAGTGGGTGAGAGGGTTACCAAGCAGTGGGTGAGTTACCAAGGCAGTGGGTGAGAGGGTTACCAAGAGCAGTGGGTGAGGTTACCAAGGACAGTGGGTGAGAGGGTTACCAAGGCAGTGGGTGAGAGGGTTACCAAGGCAGTGGGTGAGAGGGTTACCAAGGCAGTGGGTGAGAGGGTTACCAAGGCAGTGGGTGAGAGGGTTACCAAGGCAGTGGGTGAGAGGGGTCAAGGCAGTGGGTGAGAGGGTTACCAAGGCAGTGGGTGAGAGGGTTACCAAGGCAGTGGGTGAGAGGGTCCAAGGCAGTGGGTGAGAGGGTTACCAAGGCAGTGGGTGAGAGGGTTACCAAGGCAGTGGGTGAGAGGGTTACCAAGGCAGTGGGTGAGAGGGTCAAGGCAGTGGGTGAGAGGGTTACCAAGGCAGTGGGTGAGAGGGGTTCAAGGCAGTGGGTGAGAGGGTTACCAAGGCAGTGGGTGAGAGGGTTACCATGGCAGTGGGTGAGAGGGTCAAGGCAGTGGGTGAGAGGGTTACCATGGCAGTGGGTGAGAGGGTTACCATGGCAGTGGGTGAGAGGGTTACCATGGCAGTGGGTGAGAGGGTTACCAAGGCAGTGGGTGAGAGGGTTACCAAGGCAGTGGGTGAGAGGGGTCAAGGCAGTGGGTGAGACGGTTACCAAGGCAGTGGGTGAGAGGGTTACCATGGCAGTGGGTGAGAGGGTTACCATGGCAGTGGGTGAGAGGGTTACCAAGGCAGTGGGTGAGAGGGTTACCATGGCAGTGGGTGAGAGGGTTACCAAGGCAGTGGGTGAGAGGGTTACCAAGGCAGTGGGTGAGAGGGTTACCAAGGCAGTGGGTGAGAGGGTTACCATGGCAGTGGGTGAGAGGGTCAAGGCAGGGGTGAGAGGGTTACCAGGCAGTGGGTGAGAGGGTTACCATGGCAGTGGGTGAGAGGGTTACCAGGCAGTGGGTGAGAGGGTTACCAAGGCAGTGGGTGAGAGGGTTACCAAGGCAGTGGGTGAGAGGGTTACCAAGGCAGTGGGTGAGAGGGTCAAGGCAGTGGGTGAGAGGGTTACCAAGGCAGTGGGTGAGAGGGTTACCATAGCAGTGGGTGAGAGGGGTACCATGGCAGTGGGTGAGAGGGTTACCAAGGCAGTGGATGAGAGGGTTACCAAGGCAGTGGGTGAGAGGGGTGAGAGGGTTACCTTATCCACGTCCAGGTTGATCACAAACTCGAGGTGCGGCGGCAGCAGACGTGTCCGGCCCTCGGCAAAGTCCCTGAGGTCACACAGCACCGTCGGGTCATCCACCACCAGCTCTCCGGGCCGGGGAACATCGACTGTAACACAACACAGGGTATAGAACATCACAACATAAGGCAGGGCCGGGGAACATCGACAGTAACACACACATCTTTCATCTATTTTTTCATTCTTTGATCTGTCATCTTTCTGCCTTTCACACACAAGCATCTTCATAGAGAAATACAGGACGAACTACATCCTCATCAATGAAGCTACCTTCCTACTTTATGTATTTATAGATTCACCTCAATGTAACTGTATGGACATCATGTATAATCATCGACTCTAACATAACACAAGGTATGTAGGGAAAAACTGGTTCACAAATAGGGTGGTAAATGATTGGCATGGACTCAGTAGACAGGTAGTTAGTGCAGAGTCATTAGGGAGCTTTAAAAGGAGTCTGGATACATTCATGGATGGAGATGAAAGGTGGATGTAGGTAGTGTTAAGTAACAGGAACTACCATGTGTAGGTTTCACGGCCTCTTGTAGCTTCCTTAGTTTCTTATGTTCTTATGTAAGCTAGTACTCTGTTGATATTTAACCCCTTCACGCCCAGATCTTTCTTTGCTGTAAAAAATTGTATGTTGTCGAGCCATAAAATTACGAAAAAGTAACTGAATACAGGGAGGTCCCGAAGATACGAGCAGTTAGGTTCCACCGGGCATACTCGTAAAGCAAAATCTCGTATAGCGAAATACATAACTAATGGTAAAATATAGGTTTGGTTCCAGGACCCCATCAAAGACATGTTTTTCAAGCTAAAATAAACTATAGCAAACAAAACAAACACACAGCGTCTATATTACCCACACTGTACTACCTATTCTGTAGAAAAAGCATTCTGAAAGAGAAAATAGCACACAAAATAACATAACTGCACATTAATTAAACATAAAACATGCATAACAAGCAAAAAAGACGTTGTGCTGTAGGGGACGCCGCGTGATACAAGAGAAGGTAGTGTAGGGGTCCCAAGGTTGGGGCCGCACACCTGGCTAATTACCCCTAAAGGTCAGGCTGCGCCATATGCTTAATTACCCTTCAGGACACGCCTTGCTAGGGGTGACCTGACTGGGGTCAACAAAATCCCCCTTTGTCCAACCCAGGAGTCCTGTATTCAGGCAGTTACCTACCTACCACAACAGAGGCAACACATCACTCCTCTCCCTGTGTTCCTCGTGGCATCCCTCCGCTGTACTTACCTACATTCCCGCCGTAATAAACTTGTGTGTGAACGCTGTGTTAGGTAGGTTAAGGGACAAGGGAGGGGTACGCAGACCTCTTCCACTGCCCACAAACTCGTCTCTGCCCATCTGAATCATTGTACATCATCATACAGCCCAGATGCATACGTGGTAGGGCGCGCATTTTGAACTTGGTAATTTTACTCACCCCAGTTTGAATGTCGTACCATTGGATTTTCGATCTTGTATATTGAAAATAGACCCTAATTTACTCAGCTTGTATCATTGATTTCTCGTATACCAAATGCTCGTATAACGGGACCTCCCTGTATAACAAATTAGTTAGTGGACAAGGATACTAAACAGGTCATATCTAAAAAATATTGCTTACATTCATTGAAATTGTTTAATGGTAGTCAAATTACAATGAAAATTACACCCTGGGTCTCACAAGGCAGCCCTGGGTCTCACCTGCAACATGTCCACCTCAGACAGCTGTAGTGACACCCGGGTCTGCAGGTCACAGTGGTCCAGGGGCTCCGAGGTCTGCAGGTCACAGTGGTCCAGGGGCTCCGAGGTCTGCAGGTCACAGTGGTCTAGGGGCTCCGAGGTCTGCAGGTCACAGGGGTCCAAGGGCTCTATGGAAGTGTCCAGGCCAGGTTCCTCCCCACTCGTCATCTTCTTGAGGCCGTTTTCTGAAGCAACAGTTTTATTCAGACATGTTTTGATCCTATGCTGGAAAATTATATGATTATAATGATACTTGTACATCTATTTAAATGCCTGTTCTCTTAGGCTTTCTTTTTGGCACGCGCGGCAGATGACGTCGCAGGAAAACAGCCGTGGCACGAAGTTACCCTGTCAGCGATAAATGATGACTGTCAGCCATGGGAGGTGACTCTGAAGGCTGCATGAAGCCCAGACAGTTGTGGGAGCACAGGGGAAGCATCAAGTTCTAGCTGTTGATGGCCGGCAGCTGCCAGGCACAGTGATTACAGAAAACTACACTCCTCAATGATGTCACGAATAACTAATACACAGTTGATGGTAGGTTGGTGATGTATATTGCTTAATATATATATTGCTATATGACACATTTATACACTTCAAGGGAATCTGCAGATAATTAAAGTATATATAAGTGCACCCATCAGCTAGACAAAGCCTTCCAAACACCTTGATTAATAAGGGATGTAGCAGAGAAGAAAAAATGTGTGATTACTTTTAGGTAAATAGCCTGCTATTCATTAACACTCAACCAGCGAGATGATTCCGGGGCCGAGAAACATGGCTAACACACAAATGTCTATGCTTCATGTTGCCTTCAGATTCATCTGCCACGGCTGATGGTCACAATGTATAGCTGACAGGGTAACTTCTTGGCACAATGTATCGCTGACAGGGTAACTTCTAGGCACAATGTATCGCTGATAGGGTAACTTCTAGGCACAATGTATCGCTGACAGGGTAACTTCTTGGCACAATTTATCGCTGACAGGGTAACTTCTAGGCACAATTTATCGCTGACAGGGTAACTTCTAGGCACAATTTATCGCTGACAGGGTAACTTCTAGGCACAATTTATCGCCGACAGGGTAACTTCTAGGCACAATTTATCGTTGACAGGGTAACTTCTAGGCACAATTTATCGCTGACAGGGTAACTTCTAGGCACGGCTGTTATCTAGAGTAGGGGTTAGAAATGCTGCACGGCTGTTATCTAGGGTAGGGGTTAGAAATGCTGCACGGCTGTTATCTAGGGTAGGGGTTAGAAATGCTGCACGGCTGTTATCTAGGGTAGGGGTTAGAAATGCTGCCAAGGGTCAGATCTGCAAGTTCAGTACGGTTATAACTCCATGCCTTATCATGCAGCAGACCCCACCTGTACCGTAGATAACACTATAGTCGCCACCTGCCCTGATGTCACCAGCCGCCAAATATTACGAATTATAGCATCACTACTGATTTGTGTGTGCCACTGAAGATGATACACAGTAGTTTATATCATGACTGTATAATCTACCCTGTTTCAGTGTTTTATGTTTTGTATCTGCAGGTATATACGGTTTCAAATTTCGCTACTCGTTTTTTTTCGGGCGACGACGACGGCGGGAGGACACTCAGAACATAAACACTAGCTGGCAATCTTAGTGTAGGTCGCCACTCGGTTGATATTTTGGTAATTTGTTCATTTATAGCCATAATATGACTCAGATGAAGACATAAAATGACACACTCTCCAGATAGCCTCTTCTAACTTTCCTGAAATCATGGATGTAGAAATGTAAGTATTAACGCCACCACACGTCTGTACATCGAAAAAAACGTTGTCCTGATGACTTTAGTGTTATCTACGGTACGTAATAAATTAATGAAGTGAAAGCCTATTACGGTACTGTTCCTTATAGCCAGCATCTAAAGTACTAGTGTTGGCAGTGGCGGTCCTGGCTTGCCTGGCGCCCTGGGAGAACCCTAACTTTGGCGCCCCCCTCCCTTCCGCTGTTACATGCGAAAAAAAAAGTCAAAATTAAACACTAAATATTCTTTTTATCAAGATACTAGAAACCAATTTTTTTTATCCGTAGCATTTCAAATGATGCAACAATTATAAATAATATATATAGACCCATAAATATACAATATAAAAACCAAAATAATGAAAATTAAACTTAAGTTATATACAAGCATAAAAACAAAAACCAACCAATAGATAAAATTGTTGTTTATACATACAAATAAAATAGAGAAGCAAATGACTATAGATAAGAATTATAACAATTGTAAGAAAAAGGCAATTGTAGAAGGCTCCTCATCCTGACTATTTGATAGTGCCCGAGGGTGCTGCAAAATATTTCACAAGTGACCCTGAATTTACAACGAAATAATTATATTTGTTTGAGTGAATATATTTGTTGTACAATAATATAATACAATTGTACAATATCTTAAATCTCAGAATATGATGGAAACCATACAGCATATTTGGCCAACTGCAGGTACAGGGCATCCTACAAGACTCAACAATTATCAAAAATAATACCCAATATTAGCACAATAGAGACCCAGGGCACACCCAGGTGGGGCACCCATAGCCCCCTTTGCCAAAGGGGCCATGCGCCCCACCCAAAATTTCCATCCTTATAAGATATCAGAATATACTAACAGTCAATTAAAAGTAATGGATCACATGAAGATCCACCACCCCAACTACACTTGGGGTGACTGATCTTCATGTGGGTGAGAGTGGTTTAATAACCCAGTTAGGTTAAGTTACGTAACCAATGTCCAGGTTAGGTTAGTGAACTAGTGGGGGGGTCAGGGGGGAGCACCACCCCACAGATAGGTCCTGATAGTATTGGTCAATATGGAGTATTGTGTCATAGGTCAATAAGTGGATAAAAGGTTGGCAAGACTGGGGTGGCGGATTTTCAGGTGGTAAAATTGGGGTGGTGGATCTTCATGTAATCCAAAAAAAATATCACAGGTTCTAGCGATGTGACCGCATCACCTGCCCGTGAATACCCACCTTCATTTGGTGGCACTTATGATTCACGTAATGCCTCGGACAAGCATCTAACATTACCAAAACTATTGTTTCAGTAGCTGAAATAAGAAATTAGGCCTGAAAAGGGAATTGGCTGATGGTGGGCAGATTTACCATCGAGAGGCTAACGAGGAATCTTGCGGGTTTACCAAACTGCTGGCAAAAAAAAAATGGTGCTCCCCCCTCTCCCCGAAAAAAAATCCTTGGTATGCCCCTGATTTATAAGTCTTTTAAGTTAGCCTACAACATTGAAAATTTCCTGATGACTTATATCTGATTTCTCCTCATGGCTGATACCATTTCTTATCCATTTGTTTTGGCGCCGCACATCCCCCAACGGTGTCAATTAAGACGACTAGACTAAATATATGGAATAATGGAAGCGACTGCAGGAAGTCGAACACTCTGCTCTAAGGCTCTGCAGACAATCAGCTGATCGGCGATGCGCTCCACTTGCCGCCATTAGTTACAAGAATCCTTATATGCACAGTCCACCACCATGAATTTATTTTTGACATATATTTGCTCATATGAGTAGTTGACTTAATGGACTCTAGCTTCAGCTCCTCATACCAGTAGTTGACTTAATGGACTCTAGCTTCAGCTCCTCATACCAGTAGTTGACTTAATGGACTCTAGCTTCAGCTCCTCATACCAGTAGTTGACTTAATGGACTCTAGCTTCAGCTCCTCATACCAGTAGTTGACTTAATGGACTCTAGCTTCAGCTCCTCATACCAGTAGTTGACTTAATGGACTCTAGCTTCAGCTCCTCATACCAGTAGTTGACTTAATGGACTCTAGCTTCAGCTCCTCATACCAGTAGTTGACTTAATGGACTCTAGCTTCAGCTCCTCATACCAGTAGTTGACTTAATGGACTCTAGCTTCAGCTCCTCATACCAGTAGTTGACTTAATGGACTCTAGCTTCAGCTCCTCATACCAGTAGTTGACTTAATGGACTCTAGCTTCAGCTCCTCATACCAGTAGTTGACTTAATGGACTCTAGCTTCAGCTCCTCATACCAGTAGTTGACTTAATGGACTCTAGCTTCAGCTCCTCATACCAGTAGTACAGGTTGAAGTTCCCAAACTCGGCATCCCAAGACTCGACAACACCCAAAACTCGGCTATGGTTCAGGATTTTCCAAAACACGGCAGAACACCCAAAACCCGGCGCGTAGTTGCCGGGTCGGCCGCTGGGTGCCACCACACTAGGCCGCTTGGTTTCTCCCGCCGATTTGTTTGTTGTTATTGTTCAGTGGTGTTGTGACTGTAGAGTTGTGTACACTGTTATGTTGTGTACTTCTACAGGTCTGTTATTGGTATTATGGCCTTATGGTCAGTATGTATTGTTACGAAGGTCCTTGTTCGCTGGTACAAGCCAACAAGGGACGTGTCCTTAGTTTGTACCTTTGGGGCCTCGCCGGTGGCGGTTCGATGAGCGGGTCGAGCCGCCACGTCTCTCCTTCCCATTGGTGGGGAGGATCATGGAGAATCTGCGTGGGGCACCGCCAGGCTGACTGAGGGAGTAGGATCAACAAAGCCAAGACGGGTGGACAGGCCCTCCTGCAGGATTACCGTGACCATTGCGCCTCGCATTACCCGCCCTGGAAAAGGCGCGTCTTCCCCTTCTTGTTGGAAGGGGGACGAGAGTGGCCCTGTGTTGGGCACAGCGTGGCCTTCCGGCTCAGTGGTGGCGACTGTGGGGTGGGGTCACGGCTCCAAGGGCGGCGCCCTTACGTGAGACTGACTTGTGTTGTGTTGGGCGAGAGAGACTGTGCGTAACGCGGGCGAGAGAGACTGTGTTGTGTAGCGCGCCTACACAGTGTGTTGAGTCGACGGGTGTGTTGGGGACGGCGTGTAATAGTACACGGAAGAACAGTGGGGTGAGTCTGTGTGCGCTGGGGTGAACCTGTGTTCGTGGGCGAGCAGGCAAGGGCGGCGCCCCTGAGAGAGACAGTGACTCGTGGGTGTTGGCGTGTGTCCCGCCCCTTTCCCGTGTGAGGGCAAGGGCGGCGCCCCTGAGAGAGACAGTGACTCGTGGGTGTTGGCGTGTGTCCCGCCCCTTTCCCGTGTGAGGGCAAGGGCGGCGCCCCTGAGAGAGACAGTGACTCGTGGGTGTTGGCGTGTGTCCCGCCCCTTTCCCGTGTGAGGGCAAGGGCGGCGCCCCTGAGAGAGAGTGACTCGTGGGTGTTGGCCTGTGTGCCTTGTGAGAGAAACAAGTGATTTGTACATAGAGTGGTGTGTCAATAAAAGCCGTGCACAGAAGTAAGTGTCTCCCTTCAGTCCTTCCCGACCCCTCCATTGCCCCGAACCGTAAGTGTCGTGACGAAGTGCAGGGTGGTGGATGACCCCCCCACCCCTGGTTTCATAACAGTATTATATACCGTATTAGAATCCAAATAATTTTTTCCTGTGATTTTCATGCTTTTTTTCCCCTTAATATATCTACGTTCTAAAAGTCGGAAAATTCCATGACTCGGCTCGGCGCTGGTCCCGAGGTTGCCGAGTTTGGGAACTTCAACCTGTACTCAGTTTTCATATGCTGTGAATTTTCCAGCATTCTTTGCCTCAGTATTCCTACTGCAGAATGTAGAATGGCCTCTTCAGTGTCTGTGACCTCCAGGTTCCTGAGATCTTCCAAGTTATCTGCTTCAACATCAGCAAGAGTTTGGTTGAGCAGATAAGCTTTCTTGACAGCATCCCCAACACTGACTGTTCCACTGCAGACCACATCTGATCTTCCTGGCTGTGCTATGAAGGCCACCTCCGGCCAGGCAGTTTGCAACAGTCTCTTAATGTTTCTTGCCAATCCTTTTGTCATTGTGGAGCCTTCTAGTTGGATATATCTGTGTCTCAGCTTGGTGAATGGAATGACTTGTTGGTCTTCAATAATAGCTTTCTTGAACTCATGAATAACTTGTTGAATAATGATGTTTGTATTGCTGTCTGCTGGTGATAAAGCTGCTATGTTCCGTTCATTAGTATAATTTGTTACACAACTCTTATCTCTATGGTAACGAGCTTCCGCAGCAACTAGATCACCATTCACAACACCAAGGAGCCTATTAAGCATTACCTGGTCTTCCCTTCTTCGAGCTGCATCCAACACTCTAGTGTACAAATTCTCACCTTTGTCATCAATAGAAGACTGTACCAATGTACCATAGACCATGTTTTCCGTTTTTTTGCATGACAAGGCTTCCCACAAACAAAACAGTCACTTTTCCACTGGAAAGACTCGTCTCCTTGGTAAAGTATGGGGTGGACTCTTCATAGTATTACTTTGTGTTCCGTCACTTATATTTTTTTCACTCTCTTTCTGGCATTTTTCTACACATGATTGTCTGTCTTTGGGCATAGTGTGTATTGACCTCCATGTTCGATGGTAACTCATTTTGGTTCTTCCATTTCTAATGTTACACTCATTTTCTAACAGTAGCCTAGCAGTAGCATCTTGCCTGTCATGAGCAGACTGAAACAAAGTGTCTATTTTCTGTAGATTAGGTGTTACAGGATCTCTTTTTATTTTTCTTATTGACTGTATGATGACAGAAGATGCACTTTGCTGGGTCAATGTATAACCTTTGTTTCCTGACCTCTGGCTCCAAACTTAAGGACTCCATTTTTTCCTGAAAAGAAAAATGTAAATGATATAGTTATATAAAACTATCTAAACATGTATGGCAGGAGGGTTTCACATAAAACTCAAATTTTTGCTACTGTGTGTGTGTGTGTGGTCTTAGTGATGACCGCGACTGACATGTCAGATGCGTTGAGAGCACGGTTTCACTTAATTCATCAAAGTTATTTCATCCTTACTCGGTTGCAAAAAGCGGTAACGAACTACGGTTTGTTGCATTGTAAAGCTTGATTATGTCCCTTTCTTCCATTATAAGTGAACGCAATAGCTAGTGTAATGCCAGAAAATGGGTTAATCCTGGGACCTCCCTGTACTCACTTATTGTTTTGTAAAGTTCATTTGAGAATTGTAATGTCCAACTTAAGTATTTTGGTTGTGGGTGGATAGAAGACCCTATGTGAATTTAAAAGGAGAGGAGTCATGATATGTTGTTGTATATATGTTACTATTTTCTTGTTATACTTAGCTAGATATCTGGTAGGATGTGTGATGAAGGATCGAGGAACAAGAACATTTGTTTTGGGGGGGAAGAAGCCATGTAATGCCAGAAAATGGGTTAATCCTGTGACTCACGATTGACAAAAAGTTTACATTGAGTGGTGAGAGTAAAGTAATGCATATATAGCCAGTAATTAAATGCTCACAATGTTTCTCCACTCCTCAGTCCTTAATCAGTTAGATATAGTAGGTTCCGGCAATATTTTATACCCGCGGTCGCTAGTGACGTCACGGCAAGAAGGCGAGGTAGGGAAAAATACACGCGATGGCTCTCTCTTGCCAGCCCTCGTCGAGAACACACGGCCGGAGAGTGGTGTCTTACAACCCTTTTGGAAGGGCATGTGTGGGGCGGTGTACTTATAAGGATGTATAGGGCATTGATTAGTGATGTATTGGACATTATATATTCATTGGGTTATGTATATTCAGGGTCTGGAGCTGGGAACAGTGAGCTGAGGGAGCTGAGCTGAGCTGAGTGGGTGGTTTAACCCCCGAGGGACCCACGTGTGTGCTGATGGTGGTGGTGGTGTGTTGCTGAGCTGTGCTGAGTGGATGACCCGCTGATACACCAGTATATAGTGCTGAGGCCATGATTCATCGCCAGGGTTTGTGTGTAGATAGGTACATTACCTAGTGACGGTGGTTAGGAACTTTTGGGATTATGTTAAGCCAGAGTGAGAATTGAGTCGTTTCGGGTATTATTATTGTTTAAGTGATTTTGGTGAAACCTTAGAGTGGGGATGTGACTACTGGTATCAACACAGTGATAATTATAAAGAAACCCTGTTAACGAGTCCCTTATTAAGTCACAGTTATCCTCATATGGGCATTTTCACAGTAACCTAGGCCATCATTGTCTCACAGCACAAAAATTTATATTGTCTTTTATCACTTTGGTTGCAGTGAACATTGAAGGATTAATTGTATATTGTATAGAATATTTTTACCAAAAAGCTGCAGATATTATGATAATTTCACAGTAACAACAATACATTGCCACAACTGTAAACAATTTATTCAACAACTTGAAAACTGAACACCTCAAATTTTTGTATATATTTACCACAATTAAAATAGGTTAATATGTTATAAAATATACGTGTTAAATGTAATAAGTACAGTAAAAGCCTTATAACTCGGCACGATAGGGGCTCTGGCCCTTGCCGAGCTATTCAATGTGCTGAGTTATGCAATGTCCTCCTCTGATATGGGTATATATAAAAAATTTAAAAAAATATATATAAAAAAAAGTTAATACAGTAGTGTAAAAGCATAAAAACTACACTTAGCAGTGAACGGGTAGAATGTGCTGGATTTGATATCAAACTCAGCACAAATAGCACCCATGGACGCACCTGCATCCATCCTTGCCAGCACTTTCACCTTTTCCTGCAGGCTCAGGGCCTCAGGCTCTTCAATGTCATTCCCTTCCTGCTGGAGACACCCTTGCGTGATGGAGCTGACATCTTGATATACAGTACTGTATCATGTCATCCCAAAACACCTAAAATAGGTGGCAAAGTAAAGCAAAGGTCGGGAACCAGCGCGTAGGCTGAGCCGTGTTTTTGTCGTCCAAGCACCGTCTTGGATTACGAATCCCAATCCCATAACACTTGCTGAAATGTGTGTTATACTACTTTGTGATATTGTTTGCAATGTTTTGCATTGATTATTATTTTGGCTCCTACCAAGCTTGTTGTTTTTGAAGCAGAAACCAATCCTTTTTCAATTTCGACAAAAAACGGAATTCGTATCCAAGACGGTGCTTGGACGACATAAACACGGCTCAGCTGACAGCCTACATGCTCGTTCCCGACCTTTGCTTTACTTTGCCACCTATTTTACGTGTTTTGGGATTACATCATACAATACTGTATTTCAAGATGTCAGCTCCATCACGCAAGGGTGTCTCCAGCAGGAAGGGAATGAAATTGAAGAGCCTGAGCCTGCAGGAAAAGATCAGAAGGACAAAAATACGACTTTATGCGACTGACGATATGCCGAGTGTAAGCGAAGAGGTGCAGTTATAACATCAATATGCCGAGATACATTATTTTTTGCAGACTTTCTGTTTACATGTTCACACAAGAGGTTGTGAGGGCATGATATGCCGAGTGAAAACCATGAGATGCAGTTTAGGTGAGGCGGTAGCAGAGTGGTTAGCGTCACCGGGTGGCGTTCTCGAAGACCCGAGTTCGATCCCGAGTGAGACCCATAAATCCACTTGAAATCTTTCTGCACCGTCGAGTGGCCTAAGAACACCCACATGCCCTGTCCATTAATTCCACCTTCGACTGTGAGTGCATGGGAGGACACAGGGGGCGGCATGAGCCTCTAATCACAGGCGTCAGTCCAGGGCCGGATTAAGGGGGGGGATACCGGGGCTCTAGCCCCAGGGCCCCCACCAAAAGGGCCCCCACCATATGTATACTAGCTTTAAGCAGTAATATTAAAAACGTTGGCAAGTTACAAAACCAAAACATATTTGCCTGTCTCTGTTTCATCCTTTATCTCTGAATACCAGTCTATGCATTAATAGTTCTTTGCCAAACATAGGCCTCAAAATACCCACAAAAGTGCTTAATTTTCGTGCGAATATAGGGCCCCCACAAAAGCTGAGCCCCAGGGCCCCCACAGCTCTTGATCCGGCCCTGGGCGTCACTATAACAATCCTGCCTCCACCACGGGCGAGGGCCAACCATCACAGCCTGTAGCTCATTGCCTACACGCGCTATAGGCATAGGTGTGTGTGTGTATTCATCTAGTTGTATTTTACAGGGCCTGAGCAATGCTCGTGTGGCCCCGTCTCCATATCAACATTTTTAATCATTCATCCTTAGTTCTCTCAGTGTTGGGGGAAGCCACCACCCTGGGAGGCGGGTCACAAACCCCCGGCTAACACCCGGTACCCATTCACTGCTGGGTGGACAGGGGCTCAGGTTTTAAGAAGACCGCCCGTCTGTCTTCGCTCCGCCCGGGGATCGAACCCGGGACTTCTCGGTTGTGAGCCGAGCGTGCTAACCCTTACACTACGGAGTACCCCTCACAGCACGTACGTGTGTGTGTGTGTGTGTGTGTGTGTGTGTGTGTGTGTGTGTGTGTGTGTGTGTGTGTGTGTGTGTGTGTGAGCATATATCATACACACACACACACACGTAAGCACTTAGAATATTGATTTGTTTACATACACAACCTATACATACACACACACACACACACACACACCCTACACAGAACCAGCTGGAAGGGTGACTACATAAACCTCCAACACACACACACACACACTAGGGGCTTTTAACACGACGCCTAGACCGGCATTTAACATAAGGCAGACCCCATATACGTTTCGGCCAATACCTCAACACTGGACACTACTCCGGCACATCCTGAACTGCATGGAAATAACAAAACAGAACCTGCATACCATAGGCTGTGACAATGTGTGTGTGTGTGTGTGTGTGTGTGTGTGTGTGTGTGTGTGTGTGTGTGTGTGTGTGTGTGTGTGTGTGTGTGTGTGTGTGTGTGTGTGTGTGTGTGTGTGTGTGTTAAATAAAAATAATTAAAAAAAAAAACTTTGTCTTTGCCATGCCGAGTTATATCAAATTCCGAGTTATGCAGTGCCGAGTTATAAGGCTTTTACTGTATGTATAATTTATATATTCAGCGCCGACATAGTTTATGTTACACTAATTCTACCGTCCACAATGTCCACTCCGACACATGGGTCTATATCTTATGCCAGAATATATGAAAGTCTATTGTTTTTCATTGCTATACAAGACACTACAAGGGACTATATATAGTCCCTTGTAGTGTCTTGTATAGCAATGAAAAACAACAGACTTTCATATATTCTGGCATAAGATACAGACCGATGTGTCAGAGTGGACATTGTGGACGGAAAAATTAGTGTAACATAAACGACGTCGGCGCTGAATATATAAGTGATACATACTTATTACATTTAACGCGTATATTTTATAACATATTAACCTATTTTAATTGTGGTAAATAATACATTGTACATATATACAAGCAGTAGTAATGGCAATTCCAATAATTAAATTAATTAAATGAGACACCAAGTTCCGTCCAACATTCGAACACTTTTGGGCGCTGAAAAAAAAAGTTATTGACACAGATCCTTGAAATTTTGGATGATGTTTGTCAATGAAGTGTTCTTCAATGAACTGAAAAACACAATCAGCTACACCCACTATAAGATAGAGTTCATTGCTTTATTTCAATTATTACTGATGGCCTAGGTTACTGTGAAAATGCCCTTATATTCTCTAAATCTTTAATTTTTTTCCCCACTTATTGTGGGTGGTGGCAGCGTAATCGCCAGGTTTGTGGAGCCCTTCAAGTTAACATTCCGCTATAAGGGGAGGCGCTACACTAGAATTAATATTTCCTATTAAAAAAAAGAAATACATTTTCATAAACGTCAAAATTTCTATATTTTTAAAGTTATGGTAGCTGTGATTTCCTTAATTTACAACCTATAGTATTATTTTTACTACCAATCGATAGAACATTTATCTGGCTTCATTTTGAGACCTTCAGCAGTGCAATAGCTTTAATGGTTGTGGCGGGAGAGTCTTCGAAGTGACTGAAACTGACGCGCGGAATCTTAGCCTGGCGGCTGTATGTATGTGTTGATTTCTCAGCTGGCACAAGGTTTTGCAAAGGCTATCATACCATTTCATGTTATTCAGACATATATGAACCTATCTAGGTATGATAGATAATGTGGTACTGCCGTGCACCCTGGGTCAGCTAAATGATGGCTTTCGGGGTCACGGTTGCAGCACTATTAACTTGCCCTGCATTGCATGGCCTTCAATGAAAATCAACGGAGGATCCAGGGAAGAGAAACAGCAGGCAAAGGAATTAATATCCATCATTGAAGCCTGCTATTTGAGGCAGTACATCAAGGATCCTACCAGAGGTAAGAATACCCTGGACCTGCTGTTAAGCAACAATTTTGAGCTAGTCCACTCTTATGAAATAGTTCATACAATAATGTGGGACCACTGCCTCATCAAAGTCACCACCAATAGTCTCTCAACACCTCCAAAAATTCCGGCACCATTGAACCCGAGGTTAAACACTTCTCTTAGTGATCTTAACTTCTATAGCAATGAGATAGACTGGGACAAACTGGGAGGAGAACTTGCAACTGACTGGCCGGCACTTTTTAAAGGGAAGAACACATGTGAAGCTCTCGCTATCTTCCTAAAGAGATGCCCGGAAGTCTGCATAAATAATGTGCCCCACAAAACCCCAGTGAACAGTCACGTGAGAAAACAGATCCCTCGGGATAGGAGAATTCTTATGAAGAAAAGATCCTTAACTAAGAGCAAGCAGTGCAGCCAGATGCAGGGAAATTTCCCTGTTTTAGAGAAATTCAGGTCACTACAGGGAAACAGGGAAGAAAATGAAAATATACCAAAATATAGGGAAATTCGAAAGATACGGAGAATATATAAACTTTTTGTGTATATATCTCTAAATTAAGAGAGAGAGAGAGAGAGAGAGAGAGAGAGAGAGAGAGAGAGAGAGAGAGAGAGAGAGAAGAGAGAGAGAGAGGAGAGAGAGAGAGAGAGAGAGAGAGATGAGAGAGAGAGAGAGAGAGAGAGATTTGCTGTAAGTCCCGAAATAGCCGTATCGTTCTCGTCCGGTTTTCGTACAGTGTCAGTACAGTACGTGTTCAGAGGTCCTATCTCAGAATCCCGTGCTTCCGTGCTGATTGACGTTTGCCATGGAAGTCTCTGAAGGATTTCTGTTACTGTTATTGCTGTGACCTGTAGTCACAGGACTACTCCTCCAGCCAGGGGCGCACCCAGGAATATTTTTCGGGGAGGTGGAGGGGGGGGGGGGCAGATATTTTTATTCGCCACCCAGTAGCCTACATAGTAAGCCTGCCAGATTTGTTGCAAGCCGCTGGATGGTAAATTTTTTCCGCCATCGGCTGATTGCCTTTTTTAGGCCTGATTTCTTATTTTTGCAACTGAAACAATAGTTTTGGTGGTGTTAGAATGTTCAAGACATTACGTGAAGCATAAGCGCGACCAAATCAAGGTACTATACATGTACGCGGTCACATCGCTAGAACCTGTAATAAAGTTTTTTTGTGACTGACTTAGTGTATTCTGATCTTACAAGGAAGGACATTTCGGAGAGCCCCTGGGTGCGCCCCTGCCTCCATACAAGCGCAAACGCCAGTCGTACACCCAAAGATACACTGAGAAATGGGAAAGTGACCCCAAATTTTTAAGTTGGCCAAAAAGAAGGGATAAACGTCCTCTCTGTATTTCCATTGCAAATTGTGCCATTTTGACGGAAAAGCTGATATAGAGGCGACAGGGCAATACAGGGCTGAACAGGGAAATGTTTGAGGTGAATATAGGGAAATTTTGGCCGCTCGATCTGGCAGCACTGAGTTACAGTCTCCTGCACTGGATCAAGGAGGAGAGAGCTGTCTGGTTACAGTGGAGATCCATCTCAGCTGCGTCGATAACTGACGGAATTCTTCAAAGGTATCAAAGGTAAGGTAAGGTATATGGCGGCTGGCGACTATAGTGTTATCTACGGTAAACCATAAAATGAGAAGTTTGTACATCAAAACAGCTCCAATGTAAACTATGGCAACTGTAATTACCCCTTGGAGACGACAGCTGGACGACACGCAGCGGTAATGACCCCTGGACACAACCGCTGGACGACAGGCAGCGGTAGTATGACAGCTGGACGACACGCCACTGTCATGTAAACAAAGAATGTAAACACAACCACGTGGACGATCTTGATCTTGAAAGCGGCCTACCACACTAACCACACCCCTACCACCCCACACACACCACATTAACCACACACACACCACATTAACCACACACACACCACATTAACCACAGTCCCCACCACATTAACCACAGTCCCCACCACATTCACCACACACACACACCACATTAACCACAGTCCCCACCACATTAACCACAGTCCCCACCACACTAAACACACACACCACATTAACCACAGTCCCCACCACATTCACCACACACAATATAGCCCCTTCTAACTTTCCTGAAATCATGGATGCATAGATGTAAGTATTAACGCCACCAGACGTCTGTACATCGAAAAATACGTTGTCCTGGCGACTTTAGTGTTATCTATGGTAAGGCTGTAAGCTTGCATTACCGAACTACTAAAATTTGAAAGAGTAAAGTTTTATTACCTTGAATTAGAGTAATAATAAAATCTTGAAGAGTAATGTGTATGATAGGAAAGAAAATAAGGAAAGTAAAATATCGGGAGATAAGCGCAAGTGTAAGGTAAAGATGACGCTATGCTGCGCGTGGCCTTCGGTGCTCATCTCCGTGGCATTAGTTAGCCCTTTGAGCCTGTGGTGGGTGAGGACCAAGGAAGGAGCGTCCCAGCTAACCATCACCGGCGGGCCTACGTAGGCTGTAGAGCGGCGAACGGCGGCCGCCGGCGGCAAATTTACCTCCGTCAGCCCTCCGAAGGGCCGCTGGTGTATTTTCAGACGGGAAAACTTACTATGTTGAAATTAATGTACAGAATTTGAAGAATTGAATATTTCTATGTGTAAACATTTTGAAACAACAGTTATATGATTATCTTGATGTAGTATTACATCAGTAGTGACAAGCAGCGGCAACTTGACGTCAATCCTCCGGAGGCCCGCTGGGCGCTGGTACGTATTTGTAGGTGGGAAATATTCATATATTATTATATATATATTAACACAGTAATATACATAGTATCTCAATATCGGTACCATCACTATTATTAGGCCTGTTCAAGCTATTAAAAATTGCTATAGAAGTTTTTATAATAGTTTATAGAAATTATCATACCAGTTTATTTCAAATATTTCCAGCTTAATCAGGAACACCCAGAGATACATAGAAATAAAGATGAGATACGTACATAGGAAGGAGTTTACATGGAAAAAGGTTATCAGTTAGTCTATGTGTGTATCTATGTACTATATCTGCAATATACTTTTATCATATAAAAATAACATTTTATTAATTAACCGAGCAAAGATTACGGGATAACATGTGCACAAGGTCATATTTTCCCTTATTTCTATCATTTCCAACATATTATCAACACATCAATACTCACCGGTACGCCTAATAAGGAATATGTAGAGGATGGAGAATTAACATGGATAATATCATGATTTAGAACAGAATATTATTTGAATTCCCTGCTATCAATGCACTAAACTGCCAGACGTACGATATATATACATATATATATATATATATACATATATATATATATACATATATATATATATACATATATATATATATACATATATATATATATACATTTATTTATTTATTTATTTATTTATTTATTTACAGTGGAGTCGACCCTAGCGCATCTGCCCTTATGTTAAAAGGAAAGGCGTATGATATTATAGAGACAGGATGGTATGACAGCAGAGTGGTATATGAAGGTGGATGGATAGGTACAGGAAGGAAAATAGGAAGGAAATCCTGCTAATTCGAGTGTATGAAAAGGTTGACCAAAAATATCTGGTTAATTTTATAGTTCATAATTTTGTATGTTTTGTATGGCCTGCAAATTATTTAAATGTTGAAATGGATCTCGATTACAAATCTTCAATCTTCATTCATCTCGTTCTTCATGGCTGTTCCACCATGTAAATCCAATGCGGAATTTTTTTGTGTTAATAAAAAATAAACGAAGTCCAAAGTGATTTGTGGTTCTCTTCATCATATTACTGGATAACGACAAAAATATTTTGGCTTGTACTTAGAGCATATTGCATAATTAGTAATGTTTTATGGGTGTTGAACAGTCCATGGCCCGTACCGAGAGTCATGATGAAGGTTGAGCGACGACCTTCATTGACAGGAAGGGTACCATAAATGGGATATTTTTCGGAACGAAGAGCAGCGACGTAGGTCGGCACAAAGACACGGTCACCTTCGTGTCTTTGACGACCGTCGTCGCTGCTCTTCATAACGAAAAATATCCCTTTTATGGTACCCTTCCTGTCAACGAAGGTTGTCGCTCGCCCTTCAGCATGACTCTCGGTACGGGCCCATCAGTCTTTAGCGGCTAATGGTCTGTGCAACACCTCTAAAAACATTACTGTATCTGCAATATGCTTAGAAAGTGTAACCGTAAATATTCCTCAATCAGTTAATATAACAGCGGCAAATGGTCATATGCCCTACGGCGGGCCGCTGGGAGCGGCCCGCCGGTGAGCCTCTGAGCAAATCCCCAGCGGCCCTACGTCGTACACTTCCGTCGGGCCGCCGGTAAGACATACGGAGGGCCTCCGGAGGCCCTCCGTCTTTGCGTTTGCTGGGTAGCCATTACAAAGGGTTAAAAACCCACAAAGGGCCTAAATTACCACCCTTAATCAGTCGATAACATAATAAGAACTTAGTTATAACATGTTTTCGCTCCTTCATTATATCGAAATAGACTGAATAATATAAATGATTGCAGTACGACACGTTTTTTTAGGAATTCCTCGGCAGCGTTGTGTCAGTGACTCGGTGAAATCACTTCAAATCAGTTACTTGGAAAGCGCACAAGCGGGTGGATGGTGTTATGTTGTTCGCCGCAATCAATATCCTTCTACATGGCCGTACAGTGTTCCACGTACACCAGCATGTATATATATATAAACCCAATAACGAAAATGTTTTTGTACTTATGAAATAAACAATGTCCGTAGCAATTATGATCTCCTTTTCATCGTATTACTGGATAACGACAGGAACATTTATGGTTATACTTTCTAAGTATATTACAGATATAGTAATGTTTTTATAAGTGTTGAACAGTCCATTAGTGTATTAATCGGCTAATGGGTTGTGCAACACCCCTTAAAACATTACTATATCTGCAATATACTTAGAAAGTATAACCATAAATATTCCTCAATCAGTTAATATAACTGCGGCAAATGGGCAAATACCCTACGGCGGGCCGCTGGGAGCGGCCCGCCGGTGAGCCTCTGAGCAAATCCCCAGCGGCCCTACGTCGTACACTTCCGTCGGGCCGCCGGTAAGACATACGGAGGGCCTCCGGAGGCCCTCCGTCTTTGTGTTTGCTGGGGTCCTATCACCGCCAGGCCCAACACGCCCGAGAAGAACACTGAAGAAGGTGATGAAGCTGAGAGAGAGAGTGAGAGAGAGAGAGAGAGAGAGAGAGAGAGAGAGAGAGAGAGAGAGAGAGAGAGAGAGAGAGAGAGAGAGAGAGAGAGAGATTCAAATTATTTTATTTCCACTGAAAGTGGTTATTCTTTACATTTCCAATAAAATACATCATAATATGATAACATACAAAAATAGAATTAAAATATCACATACCAAAAAGATGTCATAATACTAAAACAATGCTAAAAGGATACAAACATTGCTAAAAATTATGGTAGGTTATATAATTGATGTGTTATTTAAGAGAGAGAGAGAGAGAGAGAGAGAGAGAGAGAGAGAGAGAGAGAGAGAGAGAGAGAGAGAGAGAGAGAGAGAGAGGAGAGAGAGAGAGAGAGAGAAGTCCCTCCATCCAGTCCCTTAAAGGCTGATTCACACTGGCGTTTTTTCGGCATTTTTATCTGACGAGAAGTCGGTCTCTTGAAAGACTGAGCGATCGGTGTGTGATTTTTGTTGAAAACCTATTGCGATCATGACACCAACCCCAGACCCAGACCTCTTCTCGTCAGATAAAAATGCCGAAAAAATGCCAGTGTGGATCAGCCTTTACTGTATGATGAAAAAGAAGGAAAAAACCTTGGTATGGATAGCTCCTTATTTTATTATTATTTGATGAAACAGAGAGACAATCCATCGGCCACTTTAAGGAAAGACAGATTAATACGTTGATCTTCCTTAAGCTTCTCGTTCAACTTCCTTATGGCAACCGTGTCGAGTTTCTGGTCATTAGTGTCGAGCACGCGGCCGCCCTGTAGCGTGTTGTCGAATGCGATGATCCCCCCGCGTCGAATCAGCACCAGACACTTCTCGTAGTAGGTGTCGTAGCCTGACTTGTCGGCGTCGATGAAGGCGAAGTCGAATGTCCCGGCGAGGCCCTGGTCGATGAAGCGCTGGAGGGTGTCCGCGGCCGGTCCGAGGTGGAGGTGGACCTTGTGCTCGACGCCAGCCTCCCGCCAGAACGGCTTGCCTGCAGATGAAGGGAGAGTAAGGGCGTGATGAGGGAGAGAAAAAGGCGCCCATGAAGGAGTGAGTGTAAGGGCGTGAAGGAGGAGGGAAAGGGCGTGATGAGAGAGTAAGAGTAAGGGCGTGTCCGTGTTTTTTTTTTTTTTGTGCAGACTTGACTTTTGACTGACTTTTTTCTTCCTAATATTTATGGAAAATTATCAATCATCAATCCTTGGGGGCATACGCCAGGGGGCGCGTCGCCTCGATCGCCCACCATACGACGCCACTCCCGGGGATCACCACGGGCGAGGCCCCATGCAGGCTCCTTTCCCATACCAAGGAACTCTCTACAGGAAGCATCAACTTACCCCAGCCACGAGCCTTGTGGTCGCCGCCTTGGCCTCCTCCACGCCGGATTGTCTCTTACAGATACAACCCGATGGGAAGGATCGGTTTCGGGGTAGCGTGCCACATGCCCATATAGCCGAAGTTGGCGCTGATGGACTATGCAGGCACTAGGCCTCACTCCAGTCTCACGGTGAAATCGCTGATTTGACACGTAATCATCCCAGCGATACCCCATGATTCTGCGAAGACATTTAATCCCAAAGGAATTGATTCGCCTCTTCAAGTCGCTATGTAGTACCCATGTCTCACAACCATAGAGTAAGACAGGGATCACAAGCGACTTGAAGATCCGGATCTTAGTCCTCCTGTACAGGTACCGACAACGCCAAATACTCGTGCTGAGCGAGTCCATAACACCGTGGGCTATGCCAATCCGCCGTAAGACTTCTTGACCCGCCATCATTATGGACTGCGCTGCCAAGGTATGTAAAACTTTCCAAGATCTCAATGTCCTCGCCACACGCATGAACAGACTGTACTGTTTCATCTAGTAAGCCTCCAAACACCTGGACCTTGGTCTTGAGCTAGGAGACCTCAAGTCCCAAAGGCTTTGCCTCCTCGTGCAGCGCCTCGAGAGCCATCACCAGGCCCTCCAACGAATCAGCAAAGATTACGGCATCATCGGCAAAAACAAGATCAGTGATCTTGGTGTTGCCGAGGGATGCTCCACAATCACTTTGATCTACAACTTTACCCAATACCCAGCCTTGTAACAACACAAGTTTTATCATAGTATGTGGTCAGAGAGACGTAACATGAACGATGACCCTTTGTCTTTCGCTCTTAAGTATGTTATGTCTTTAAATACCCCGGTTGGAAAACTTGTGGCCCACATGGCACACAATAATGTCCCTCACATGTCTTCTATGTTGTATAATGTACATAATACAATTGCTAACTCTGAGGCAACAAGATGCAATGTATATAAAACAATTAACCCTGAATTTAAAGTAGATGACATTTATGAAAAGAAACATGTAATTAACGACCTACATAGGATGTCGTTTACACGTTTTCGAGTCTGTGGTCATAGTTTAGTTGTGGAAACGGGACGCTGGAACAGGCGCGGACGTGGTCGCCTTCCTCTCGAGGAGCGCCTGTGTGTATGTGGTGACATACAAACAGAACAACGTGTGGTAGAGGTGTGCCCCATAACACAACACATTAGAAACCTTTACAGATTTAATACTGTTCATGACGTATTCTCTAATTTCAGTGATGTAATAACATGCAAAATTATTCATGAAGTTTTAAATAGTTATACTTAAGAAATGCATATTCTTTTCCGTTAATAGTTTTTTTTTTTTTTTGTCTTTCATAGGGACGTAGATCAAGCTGGCTGCTTGTTGAATTTTATGTGTTTAGTAGTTTATCGTAGTAGTAGTAGTTTTAGTAATTATTTTTGTTGGACTACAGTTTGTTACTCAAAATTTGTGGGAATGTTTCATTTTTTGGACATTAAGTGTTTTGTCTATTTATTAATGATATTATGTGTAATTTATGCATAAAGCTGTGGTCAATAAATATCTATCTATCTATGTATGTATGGACTGGGTATTGTGCAAAGTTGTAGATCAAAGTGATTGTGGAGCATCTCTCGGCAACACCAAGATCACTGATCTTGTATGATACAAGTGTTGAAAAGTGATGGGGCAAGGACTCACCCTTGCCTCACTCCTGTATTCACAGAAAAGAACTGGATACACCTCCCCTACACTTCACAGTACTCTCAGTGTCCCAGAGTACAGACCAGTCATCAAACCAATAGTCCTTGCAGGAATCCCGCAAAGTCGCAGAAGATCCCAGAGTGACTCACGATGCACTGAGTTAAACGACTTTTTGAGATCAACTTAGGCTGCAAGCATCCCCTGTCGAAACTCACGTCGGCGTTCCACCAGGACACGAAGCGCTAGGATACGGTCCTTTGTTGACTTACCAGGCATGAACCCAGACTGCTGAGGTCTCTGATGCTTCAGCACATGGTTGCGGATCCATGTCAGCAATAGATAAGCAAGCACCTTGCCTGGCACGCTGAGCGGATCCATGTCAGCAATAGATAAGCAAGCACCTTGCCTGGCACGCTGAGCGGATCCATGTCAGCAATAGATAAGCAAGCACCTTGCCTGGCACCCTGAGCGGATCCATGTCAGCAATAGATAAGCAAGCACCTTGCCTGGCACGCTGAGGAGTGCAACATACCGCGGTAATTGTTGCAGTCCTGACGGTCCCCTTTCCCTTTCCAGATAGAGACGACATTTTCCAGTCAGGAGGAATGGTACCTGATTGCCACACGGCAGTCAAGACAGCATGCAACCCGCGGATCATGGCCTCACCCCCAGCTTTGAGGAGCTCCGCACTGATATTTCAAACACCAGCTGCCTTTCCACCCCTCAACTTTGCTACAGCCTCTCTGACTTCGTCAAGAGAAGGCGCGGTTACGGATAAGTTGTAGGTTAATTCCATGTATAGTCTCACCAATGTTAGTGAAGTCCTCGTTGATGTCAAGGGCGTGCACGGCCCCGTCAGGCGGTAATGCCAGCGCCGCCGCCAGGCTGCTCGCGCCCGTGAACACCCCGATGTCCAGAACCTGCGAGTGAAAAGACACTGAAACTTTTAGTTTTCTTCCTCTGATTAGTAATGTCAAACATCAAAACAAAAATATAATAAACATCAAACTAATATCAAACTGGCCGGTACACCCCCTAAGGGTTTTTATCACGTTTTCCTTATTAGCTCAAGAACTATGATAGTTACGTAAAACATGTATAAAGTAATAAAGATAAAATAGATCAAGGCCTTTCAGTTGAGCTACAGCGAAAAGAATTCGGGTGGTAATTAATTAAGTGAGAAAATGATAATTAAAAGTTTGCAATGAAAACCATAAGAATTTTTTTTTTTTTTTTTTTTGAACACCGATCATATCATCAGGTAGAACACCTTAAGCTTAACATTTGTTTCCCTATTAATGTTTTCTCTATGAATAATATTTTCGCGTTAAAATGGCAAAAATAAAATAATAAAATTCCTTGGTTGCTACCATAAGGCATTTGAAAGATCCCACCGATGGTTACATGCGCTAAACTCTGGGCGATCGCAATGGGTCCTGCTACGGAAAAAAAATGTCAATGATACATGAGAGTTCAGATATTTTTGCTAAAATTGGTAGGGTACTGGAGAGGTTTTGGAATGAGGCATTGATTCTCTGTATTCCCAGGACAGCACCTTCACGAGACACACGCCCTTTGAGCCTAAGCCCCCTGAGTCCTCTACCCTTGGCCCTTCACTGACCTTCTTCCCGCCGATGGCCTGGATCAGGTTGGCGTTGAGCTGCAGTATCTCGGGAGCTCCCAACATGCAGGCGTCGCTTTCACACAGCTGGAAAGTGGCCTCCATCAACCTTTTCTGGACGTCTGTTAGCCTGGAAGTATCACAGTTATCAGGGTGTTGCTCTTGGGGTGTCCAGAGGTAGCTTATGCCATCATAGGAGAGATATGGACTTGCCTATTGACTGATTGAGGACTTATGTTGAAGGGCCCGTGATTGAGGGTTTTTTAGGGGAGAAAGGAAAGAAGGAAGGGAGAGAAAGTAACAAATGAAAAAGAAACAAAGAATAATAAGTTACCAGATAGTCCATGGTTGATTTGATTAAGTGTTATATAATTGAGGAACCTACTTGTTAAATAGGGGTTGAAAATGGTGGTGGCTGAGTGGCTATAGCGTCTGAAAGTGGTGAGCTATAGTTGTCCCATGTTAAAGTTGAGCCTCGCCCAGTTTTAATTAAATCGCTACAGACTCAAATATATAAAGAAGAGTGTGAAAAACTAGTTATATTGCCGTGTGAATATTGTTCAATAGGGTCTAAACTTAAAGTGTTGGCCGAATGGTTAGCACCTGGAAATTGTGACCTCGTTGTCCCAAGTTCGAGTCTCCCCCAGTTTCAAATGTATAATAAAGGGTGAAAAAAAAATCTATATACTCGCCGCACGTTAAGTTGGCAAAAATGGGGCCATCTCACTTCCCCTTTCCGAATGCACGGAATTGGCTGAGGTGATAGGGCTTTATATTAGGGTGGAACTTGGAGTAAGGCATTCTCACCCGACACTCAACACCTCAGTCAATCCCGTGCGTTCGGAAGGGGGGAGTGAAGGGGCCCCATTTTCGCCAACTTAACGTGCGGCGAGTATAGTTACCTTGCTATGAGCTCGACGAACAACCCAGGTGATATAGGGACTTATACCTTAAAGAATGGTCCACCGTGTACTTCACCAGCGGGTCTTGGCTCTTGAAGCTCTTCATGTTATCACTCATCCTGGCTAGTCTGGGGACGGACAAAAAGGTGGCTATGATATTAGTCCGATAAATACACAGGTCATGGTTTTGAATAAGTAACACAGATATTATTGTTTTTCTACTTTTCGCATCCAGATGTGGACATAGAGAGAGGAGAAAGGGAAGGAGAACAAGATAAGAGATAACACACGCACACACACATTTATTTTCTGAGACGTATAGTAAAAAGCCTATTTTTTTTCTTTTTTGCAGCATTGTCTTATTCCTCTTTTATACACTTTGAGAGAGAGAGAGAGAGAGAGAGAGAGAGAGAGAGAGAGAGAGAGGAGAGAGAGAGAGAGAGAGAGAGAGAGAGAGAGAGAGAGAGAGAGAGAGAGAGAGAGAGAGAGAGAGAGAGAGAGAGAGAGAGAGATTACTTAGGGGCCATTAAAAAATTACGTGACGCTTTTTTTGGTACTTTTTCACCCACCCCCATCCCCCCTTGTTACGCCTTGTAACTGTAGTGGCCCCAAGGTTGGGGCCGCACAGCTGCCTAATAACCCCTAAAGGTCAAGCCAACACCTGGCGGCTGACCTGACTCCGCCGTGACCCAAATACCTCCGCGCGCTCCTCGCCTTCCTTGCCTTGATGACGAGGATTCTCCAGTTACCTACCAGCCACCACAGTGAGAGGACACCACTCCTCCTCTCTCTGTTCCTCGTGGCCTCCCTCCGCTGTACTTACCTACATATTCCCGCCGTAATAAACCTGTGTGCGAACTCAAGTGTTTGGTGTAACCTGTGTCTAGCTAAAGTGAACACAACAGTAACACGTGTCCAGACCCCCCCCCCCTTGAAAATTATGTAACACAAGCTATAGTATAGTTATAGTGTAATAGCACGATGACGGTATTCCCCTTGACTTGAATTCTCTGCGTGGTGACGAGGAGAATCCTTGGCCCTTATCACCACGGCAACGCGGAATGTAGCTTCGTTACTCCAAAAATTTAGAAGATTAAAGTTTCCCAGCAATCCTCTTATCAATCCAGAATACTAGTAACACAATAATTTTATTTCAATAATCTTAATTAACAAAATTCACCTACACAATTGATTCTACCCGCTAAAAATTATCCTTCTTTCTCCGCGGAGGTAATCAAGTCGTTTTTAAATAACTTCGTATTAATATTAATATCCATCAGGAATTTCCCTTCGTAACAATTTTTTCTCACATCTGAACCGGTTTATTATAGGTTAGGTATCGTAACAAAGATAGGTAGTGAGATCATACATTATATAGTATTGTTGTATGTTCTTTAGCTAGACACTGGATAAACCAAACACTAAGTTCGCACACAAGTTTATTACGGCGGAAATATGTATATGTACAGCGGAGACGGACGCGCGAGCACCACAGCGGAGTGCGTTAGCTCTCTGTGATGGTAAGTGGAAGACTGACCGGCTCCCCGCTCCCATGGCAGGAGGTGCGGGGAAAAGTAGGTCACTGTGGGAATTTATGTCACATATATATTTAATATGAGGGTTCTTACCTAATCAAAACCCATGTTCTATCTCATCCCGACTCCATTATCCTAGCTAATCAACTAACTAGGATACTTATCGGTGGATAGTAGGGTTGAATTACGTAGGCTTGATCAATACTGCAAGTCCTTGTGATCCGATGTGGTCGCGCGTGATCAGGGCCGCCCGTGAATGACAGAAATGGAGGTGGAAGCGTTATTGTGGGCGTCAAGTGGGTTTTCACACCCTGTTATCCATGACGCACGGCTATCATCAGTGTGTTGATTTATAACACAGTCCTATTGGTTTTACACTATATGTACAATTAAAGTATGTACAAATCTCTTCTTTATACAAGCACGTATATATTAGTAAGAGATGTTATTAAGGCGAGGGTCTGGCGTGTACTGATAGTTTATTAGAGGTTACTATCACGAATGGCTGGAGTGTACTGATTCTCCGAGAGTGGGTGGCTGGTGACGGCCACCACAAATTACACGGGGACCACCTCAATCGGTGCAAATTTAAATGACGGCGACCAATAGCCAGTCGCTGCAATCAAGGTGCTAATTATATAAGGTGCAAATGGTTTAATAGCACTGAGAATAATAATTTATCCTATCCCAGTACTAATCAATGACTTAAATTACCTTAATATTACCCATTACCATTATAATTATATATATACATCCCTATACGCACCCTCCTATGACAAGCGGAAAATACCTCTCACAAGGGGGGGGGATCAAACCCCCACTCTACCAATTATGAGAGGGTGGTTGATGGATAATTTCCACAGTCACCACAGTCAGGTCAGCCACAGCTGCGTGGCGTGACCTTTAGGGGTAATTAAGCAGCTGGCGTAACGCCCACCGGTCACTACATTATCATAAAAATGAGGAGAGAAATGTAACGTGAAGTTTATGGTGTCAGGCGGGATGTGGTACATCCCGCCTGACTCATTTCTCTCTGCACCTCCACCCCCCAGCCGACGATGGTGACCACATAGGCCCATATTCAAGAAATTTTGTCGACCCGTTGCATCGCGAAACGGTAATCAAGGAAAACGCGACGAGTGGAGATTTGAGTCAGCTGACTGCCTTCACCATGCAGTGGCTTGCACATCCCACCTTCATCCCGCTCTCCACTTATTCCATTCTATTTCTTCCCAGACCATTACAGGTGAGTTTTCAACACAACCAAGAGTAACATGCATACCTTGTGAATGCACACGTGTCATAGTTAAGGTAAAATCAGGTCCAGGAGGCCTTATATAGGTGTGTGAAGTTGTGAGGAAGCCGGGCGGCGGCGGGAGGATGGAGGTCGGCCATTGTGTGAAGCAGTGGCGGCGGGCCGTTCAAATGTACTCGCAAGCATAACTCTGGCCGAATTACCCGATTTCATGATGTTATTTATTTAGTTAACGCTAATTTATGCATGGTTCTAATTCATTTATCAGAAAAGGAAATATATCAATGGAAAGCTAATTAAATTCCGCTTCTATTGATATTCTCCATGTAAAAAGTTTTTTCACAAAATATTAAATGGCGAAAAGTTTAAGTTCATGCATATTTCTTGAAAGTCTCATAATGGCATTTCTTTAGTGTGTTTTACGGTTTTTTATGTGATAATATTATAGAACAAACATTTCTAAAGATAACAGTATATATTTTATACTGATAAACATATATTAGTTAGGAAATTACCCGATTTCATGATTTTTTATATTTAGTTAACGCTAATTTATGCATGCCGCTATTTCATTTATCACTAAACGAAGTATATCAATGGAAAGCTAATTAAACTCCGCTTCTATTGACATTCTCCATGTAAAATGTTTGCGAGGAAAATATTAAATGGCGAAGAGTTTAAG
The DNA here is from genome assembly GCA_016584305.1 of Chionoecetes opilio. Taxonomy (NCBI): domain Eukaryota; kingdom Metazoa; phylum Arthropoda; class Malacostraca; order Decapoda; family Majidae; genus Chionoecetes; species Chionoecetes opilio. Next base: position 298,286 of record JACEEZ010015588.1, on the reverse strand, counting down.
TTAATGCATATTTCTTGAGTCTCATAATGGCATTTTCTTTGTGTGTTTTACGGTTTTTTATTTGATATTATAGAACAAACATTTCCGAAGATAACAGTATATCTTTTATACTGATAAACATTATATTAGGTAGGTAAACTTGTACAGGGAGCGGAGCGGGTGGTATCCTTATGGTGTGACGTCACGGGCGATCCACCAGGCCTTATCATCTCGGTGGCCACGCTCCCACCCGCGCTCCTCACTGCCAGCCTCACTCGCGTTCAAGGTTGCCCCACTGGCACCATGCGCGCTGCTTCAACTCTCAGTTCATACATACAGACACCACACAGACACACAAAACACGCCTCCACCCACACCACATGCCTTCCCCACCACCGCTACGTCCACCATGCGTTACGCTACACGTTACAATATAATACCGAAAAATTTCCGTTTTGGCTACAGCCAGAAACGGTTGTTAGTTTAAATCAGATTATGTTAGGTTAGACGTGGGGTTTGATTTAGTAGATGATATCAAGGAAAAAATGAAACTAGCAATACTACTTCATAATAAAGTGCGCGAAAACTTTTCTTTCGCGCGCCAAATACACACAAGCCAGCCACTAGCCCATAGCCCCTGTAGCGCGACGTGACCCCTGACCCTGCAGGTCAGGCACGGGAAGTCAGGGATGACCCTGGTCGTCAGCACGAGCTTGACAGACGACCTACAAAGCGATACCAAAGGGCGATACTAAGCAGAAAAGGTCACAAGAAGAAGATTTGTCTCCCGAAACGAATTGCGTGTGAACGTAATCTCCGCACTAGCCCGCAAGAGACCGACTTCTCTGTCTACAAAACTGCCGAAAAAAGCTCTGTGTGAACCTGCCTTTAAGCACTCCTAACACTCCACCATTCCCCTCCTCCACCCCTTAAGCGTTACGTAATTTTTGAACGGCCCCTTATCAGCCTTGTAGAATGTGCTGCGTCACAGTGGTCTGCATAAAAGCTCCCTTCCTTCTCCCACCCCTGCCTCCCTTATTTATAAAACCCCATTATCTTTATCCATAGCGAGACAGAGACGAAAGCTTATTTAGGAAGGAGAGGATCGAAGGGTGAATATATCTCTTTCAACCCTAATTAAACGGCGGTAAATACAATACGTGTCACTCCCACTGATACAGCCTGCACGAAAACCTCTTCATTTTCTCCTAATATTTAGAGGTAACTATGCAATATTTCATGAAGGTCAAAATAAGGTAGGAAATAACCCACAAAAGCGTTAATTATATATACGTACCGTTTGGGATGTGCTATTACGTGCAAGAAGGGCCTTGGTGTGTGTACGGCTGTTTGTAGGGAGGAACAGCAACGCAGGAGGGAGGGTGACGTACTGCAAGGGAGACAGCTGTGCCCGTAATGCCAGCCACTAGGGATGTGCACCAGTTTTCAGTATACCGAAATACCGGTATTTTAGCACCGGTATTACCGGTATTTTTTGTTTTCGGTATACCGGTATCGGTATTGGTGGTGCATCGGTATACCGGTATCGGTATATTATTTGGTCGGTATTGGATTTCGGTATTGTGTTTTTTTCTCGCAACAGACCGGACTGCCGAGACACGTATGGTAGCGTAACGCTCATTGGCTCAGAGCCTCAGAATCTGAGGCGCGTGTTATCATTGGCCGATTACAGCTCGGCTGACAATGCCGCTCTGACAACCTCCCTCCCTCCCTCTACCCCTGAGGGAAGAGTCCCCCCGCAAGACCATCACAGAAAACGGATCATTACATATCTCACAGGCGTCATTATACAAATCTAGCCTAGATAAAATTTTCATTATTGTTATTATTATTATTGTTACGCCCCCCCCCGTAACTTACCAGACAGTTCACTGTTCTGGTCTGAGTTCGGCGTGGGGCTGGTGGTCCGAGGACTACTTACTGGTAACGTTCAGAGCACTGGCGAGTAAAAGAGCGTCTCCTTTAACCATTTATTTCCACATGGTACTTGAGAAGGCACACACAGTTACAGGAGGGGAGTGTATACACTTATCTTCACAAACAAGCACACGCTTCAAGCATTCCAGGACACAGGCGTATAGGCGAGAGAGGCGGGAGAACAGATCCGAGCGTTACCATGGACGGGCGGCGACTGCCCGCTTCCTCGTGTCCGCGCACCCCTGCCAGACCTCCCCACCCCCCCTCACTCGTGCCTCTCTCGCCACCCAGACATTCACACATACACACACATTGCCTCGGACGCCACCCAGACATTCACACATACACAATCACATGATTACAGTACTAAAAATTAACACTACCCCTCCCTTTCCCAACATAAAGACGTCCTCGTCTGTAACATAAGACATTTCCCACAACACCCAAATAATATCAAAAACAAAACATCCACATCCTAACTTAGCACTCTAGAAAAATGCAGAAACACACCCAACAATAATCAAATTCCTCTTGACAATTACATTTTTTTTCCCCCACCACATCACCCCTCCTCCTCCTCTTCAACCTCCAACACTCCACACAACATTACAACCACCTGTTAACCCACCCCCCACCTCCACCTTAACCTCTGCAGGCAGACTGCAAAACCGGCCCTCACCTCCTCACCAACCAATACTCCACCACTCAACAATGCCACACCACAGTTTTGAGCTGCCAAAACCCTACATCGCCATCCCACCCGCCACTGCAGTGTTGGAAAGTCACCAGGCAGCCCTTCTCTTTCCCCGCCCGCGAGACACCTCCAGCAGGAGCCCCGAGCATGCTACCTCAACCGCAGGCGCCACAACCAAGGGACTTCCTTCAAACCCCTTTGGGTCGCTCAGAGGTAGCCACAGTCCAGGAGACCACACTCCACTGGACCCCCCCACAGCTTAGTCTCGCGGTGGAAAGGGCCCCGACCCTCCCGACAGACCATGCCCTCCACTGCAGAACGCCGGTGAAGGTGCGGGAGGAAAATAGCAGGGACGCACTGGGCCGCCTGTAGATAGAAGGCCGTCGGAGCCTTCCTCCACCATCATCCACCTGCCACAGCTTCGGCGGGAAGCCACCCACTGCGCCCCGCCATCCTCTTGGTAGCACAGAAGAGGCAGGTATGGGGGCCCCTCCTTCATCCTGGCTCTCCGAGGCCTCCACTTTTGGTCCCCGCGTCTTCCCCCGCTCACCCCGCCTGCGGCCCTTCTTCGGGTGGCCCCATGCCGAGGCGAAGTGAGCGGATCTCTTGCCCTTCCACATCCGTCTGGGCGGCAGACCCCCAGCAAGGCCCTTCCTGACTCTTACGCTGCTTGCCAGCGCCGCCAAACGGGCCCGGCAGGCCCTCCATGCCGCCTTTCCGTCAGACAGCAACGATTCGCGCCCCCCCGAATGGCCACGCCCTGCAGGGGGGCCCCTGGGAGGGACGAAGGCGAGGCAGGAAGGGGAGGCGAGGAAGGTGTTAGGGTGGGCGGTGCGACTCCTAAACGTAGGCGGGGCAGGGAGGCGAAGGTTGGAGCGCCGTTCATCCGGAACCACCTCCTTCGGGACGCCACCGGCGAGCAAGGGCACCTCCCCCCCCCGCAACACCCCCACCGTCCCCCTCTCTGGACCGACCCACGCCTCACCCTGCATCAGGTCTACAGGGGCGCCACCCAGGAGGCAAGAGTCCTCCATCGCGGCGACGTACTCAGGCAGCGCTGCTTCACTCCTCCCTCCTGACGGCGCCGTCTTAATGCCCTGCATCAGGTCTGCAGGGGCGTCACCTAGGGACAGGGGCAGCTCTTCCTCCCTTATCGCCTGGTGCAACGTTGCCAGCTCATCTCTGCACTCAGTCACTCCTCTAAGAGCGACAGTTGCGGCCTCCTCTGCCTGCCTCCTTACAAGCTTGACCGCCCCCAGCAGCTCCTCCTTGACAATATCCAGTTTCTCGTCTGTATACTGCTGGGACTCTCGCTGCACGGCCTGCCAGCCTTCATGCATCGCGACTCTAAGCTCGCGTGTCCTCTCTTCCGCCTCCCTTGCTTGTACACGTGCACGCTTTTCCGCCCTCTCTTCCGCCTCCCTTGCTTGTACGGCCTGTGCGTTCATTTTCCCCATCATAGCGGTAAGGAGTGTCATTACGTCGGGTTTCTGCTCATCGCCTGAGTCTCCGTCCTTTTCCCCACTGTCCTTTTCCCAACTTGGCATGCGCGCGCCATCTTCCTCGCTAAAACCTGCCGGCTTTCCTGACGCCATCTTGCCGTGCCAGGACCACCAGGCGTGACCCACGACTTTCACTGTTAACAAACACAATTCCACTTATGACACCATTTGTTACGCCCCCCCCGTAACTTACCAAAGACAGTTCACTGTTCTGGTCTGAGTTCGGCGTGGGGCTGGTGGTCCGAGGACTACTTACTGGTAACGTTCAGAGCACTGGCGAGTAAAAGAGCGTCTCCTTTAACCATTTATTTCCACATGGTACTTGAGAAAGCACACACAGTTACAGGAGGGGAGCGTATACACTTCTCTTCACTTCTCTTCAGGTCCCCAAACTTGTTTGGGGGAAGTGGGAGAGTATGGGCAAACACTAGAAATTTACCGTCATTTCGCCCAAGGTTACTGGTGGTTCATTCCATTTCTGCCAGAGGAAGATATAGTTACATGACTCCGTGACATGGATCGTGTGGGCGAATTGACTTTAGAGTGGGCGAATTGACTTATATGTGGGCGAATTGACTTACATGTGGACGAAATGTCTTGTGGGCGAAATGACGAAAATTGCCTAACCAAAATAAACCTAACCTAACCAAAATTAACCTACCCTAGCAGGGGCTTGACCCACCGATATGCTAACCTAACCAAATCTAACCTAAACTAAGCTAACCTAACCTAACCAAATCTAACCTATCCTAACCTAACCAAATCTAATCTAACCTAACCTAACCAAATCTAACCTAAACTACCCAAATCTAACCTACCCTAACCTAACCTAAACAAATCTAACCTAACCTCCTAGCGGGGGGTTGAGGGTTCTCGACACACTAACAAATATAACCTAACCTCCTAGCTCCTATATAGACTCCATAGTGTGGGCGAAATGACTCTATGGTGTGGCGAAATGGCATGTGGGCGAAATGACCGGATACCAACCTAACCATTACTGTCGGCGAGTTCTCCCGATTTGTGTAGGGACAAAAATATCGGTAGACGACATACCATGCAGGTACCATGAGGCAAGGATGGGTAATGTCACCGTGGTTATGCAACTTGTTTATGGATGGTAATAAGATAAATCAAAGCAAAGGTTGGTGATGTTGGTACAGACTCAAGAGTATTCATTGGCTCGTCAAGTAACACTTAAACCATGATGTAGCACTACTTATTATGAGGAAAGACAACAAAAGGAACTTAATTAATAAGGTATTTTAATACTATCATAACCATGAATATGTACAGCCTACAAAGAGAAGACTACGACGATGAAAAAAAATTCGAGTTGTTTTGGGCGAAATTGATATTCCAGGTGCTATATTTCCGTGCTCGCTGACAACATAGAGAAGACCTGAGGTGATGGTTGATGTGCGAAGGCTTCTAAACCAGGAAAACAGTCACAGCAGAGTCTCATTAAGAAGTAAGCAAGTGGTAGGGACACATTACGTACCTACCAGTTGCTTACCTTTTGACGAGGCTCTGTTATGACTGTTTTCTTGGTTTAGAAGCCTCTGCACATCAGCCATTACCTCAGGTCTTCTCTATAGTGTTGTCAGCGAGAACAGAGCACAGTAATATAGCACCTGGAATATGAATTTCGCGCAAAATAACTCGAAATTCTTCCATCGCCGTAGTTTTCCCTTCGTAGGTCCACCCGCGGCGACCCCGCCTTATCCCCACAATGCACCGATGTAAACAAACCGTGACGTAGTTATGGGTAGGGTCCATTCGAAAAAGTGATGACAAATTTCTAATAATACACTTATTAGACATTTTGACGGGAAAAAAACACGCTCCAGTTGTTAAAGCATCAAATAATAACCTAATCAAACCATTAAACTAACCTACTCTAACATTCTAACCTAACCCTCAAACTAACCTAACCTAACCATGATTTTGGTTTGTTTGCACATTTCATTGTTACTTTCACACTCGTTCTGACCTGTAGAAACAAAAGAAAGGTAAAAAATACTTGAATCCAGACACAGTCATGTTCTAATTAGCCTCGACGAGAACTGCGACAGACGGATGACTACGGTGGGTGTAGTACCGTGGATGACGTTTGCGTGGGTGAAAGACGTGTTATAGAGACGGATTAATGGTATGCGTATGGCAGGGGCTGAAAATGAGGTGAATATAATGAAGTGATAATGTGACAACCAGAATTTAGAGATTTTGTGGAACTGAATCAGCTAATATTGCGTGGGAGTGATATTGGATTGATTGGTTGATTTAATGCCAAAAAGGTGGGAATGTGCCAGACATCAGAGGTCACATGGCACTATGGCAAAGCATAAAAATGTGAAGAGGTTATAGAGAAAGAGTGAAACGGTGAGGGGAGTGCACAAAACTGCACATGATTGGATTATGATTTCTTATTACTCAGAAAATATTAATGAATTCTTGTATTATATAGAGTGTGTGGCAACTGCATCCCGTGCGTGGTGACTGAATGAATAATACAAGCCAAGGTGTGCCGGGAAACCCTAAATTAGCCATGCAGCACGTAGTTTATACCTGGCGTGTGCAGTGACTACCAAGTGCCGCTTATGTTGGGCTGTGGAGGGATACAAATAATTATTTCCTAGTGTGTTGATAAAGTATTGCCTTGCAGTGGAAATATTTATATTGTAGGAAGGAGGAGGTGAAGGCAGGTGTGTAGTGAGAGGCAAGAGATGTTCAAACAATAAAAGAAAGAAGTTCAAACAATATTAGGGTTGCCATATCTGAACAGCCAAAATTCCGGACTCCTCCACCAACACCCATCACCCAACACTCACTTTGGCCCTTTGACGTTATGTAACCTTGAAGAGTATACGGGAATATATATATATATATATATATGATATATAATATATATATATATATATATATATATATATATATATATATATAAAATATATATATATATATATACCTGGCCTGTAGGCCTGTAGTGCCTGGCACGGCCTGTACACCGTGAGCTGGAAGATAAATGGGACAACACTGACATCAATGCCGCCTTAAGAGAGAGTACTGACAAATTTTTTAAGAGAAAATATCTTTAAGATAATAAACGCTGAACTAGCTATCACTTTTAACGAGATCTGCCTCAGAGAAAATCTCCTGCCCGTATATACTCTCTCTCTCTCTCTCTCTCTCTCTATATTATATATATATATATATATATATATATATATATATATATATATATATATATATATATATATATATATATATATATATATATATATATATATATATATAGACAGGGGCGTATTTAGGATCTTCAACCATTGTTGGCTTAGCCCAGCCAAGAGATCTTAAAAATTTTACAGGATAATTTTCAATTTATTTATGAGTATAATGAAAATAAGATGTGAGACACTGTGCTCTACCAAAAGGCTCCGGTAATTTGCTTAGGATAACTTTCGAAACATGAAATAAAAATAAAATTAAGACAATCTGAGTTGGGGTTCAACTTCGTTATTATTTTTATTTTCATCAGTAGGAGTAAAACCCTAAGAAAAAGAGAGGTTTGGCGTGATGAAGCAGTCATATAGATTGTATATTCCCAATGGTTTGTTCAGTACTGAAATCTGACCAACCTCGGTCTTATAAATAATTTTTATATATTTTTACATCACAAAGGACTGGCCAAGGACGCACAAAAATGCACTTGGTAAAAAATGCACTTCTGTTAACTGTGTGTCCTGACCATCTGATATTCTCTTTTTACTCCCCAAAGGTTTTTGGGGTGTTCCGCGTATGCACTCCTCATCCCTCTGTTCCTCCACTCTCATGCCTGTCAAAAAAAGTGTCATCAGATACGTAAGAACACTAACCAATATCTTGATTTTTACAAAAATTTAATTTATGGTGGCCCCAGCAGATTTATTTTTTTTTGGGAGAAAAAATTTTAAATAAAAAATTTAAAAAACTAAAAAAAGGTATTTGAGATCGGGGTATTAAAAAACTTCGGGCTACAGCCCCCTCCCCAGGTAACTAGCCCCTGCTGGAGGAAATAAAACCCAGCACCCCTTGAAGTTCCCTTTTACAGTATTAGTAAATGTTGTGGACACCTGTGATATACTTACTGGCCCTTATTTTTTCTGGTGTTGGGGCGTCGCACGGTGCAACCCCCGTGAAATTTTCCCACCCACTTATGCACAAAAATTTCCTGTAACTTTCAAAACCCTGAATTTCTTCCACTGGCCTCTCTGCCTTGTGTAAGAACAATAACTTAATTTGCTCCTTTTTTGGGTTTTTCTTGGCACTTTAGAAAAATGATTTTAACAATGGCGTCTGTTAAAATTACTCGGGGGAAGGAAGGGTACTTTTTAAAATGCTTGTTAAATTTGAAAAGTGGCATCAAACTTTCCAACGGTCTGATGGACTGCCCCTCCTTAAACAACTGCCATAGAAAGAACTCTCGGAAGTCGGGGCTGCCATAGAGTAATTTCAAATTTCCCGTAGGGAAAAGTCGGGGTTTATGATGCGGAACAATATTGGCGCGCTGTGAAAGCACCAGAGTTTGGGTTTTTGGAAGGTAGTTGATCATGGAGCCCGCCCGAAGGAGAAAAAGGAAACAATCCCATTTTGTTGCACAAAACCCTTTTCAGGTATCTCGGGGCTGCAAGAGGGAGTACAGAGTGGGAAGTAGACGTACATATTACCCAAAGGAAAAATCTTGGTGTTGGTGACGCGGTTGGGGCATCTTGACGCTTTTCTGGACAGGGAAGGATGCGCATGAATCGGTGAATTTTCCCCCCGGGAAGGGGATGGGTTTATGTTAGGACAAATATAGTTGATGCAGGGCGGCCCAAAGGGGGAAAAAAGCCCATCGTCGCCTGAGCGCGGGGGAAATGATACCGAGTGGAAAAAATGGGGAATTTGTACGGGGTTAAAGAAAGCTGTAGGAAAATTTAAAGGGACAGGGGGGGTTTCCCTGTGGTGTGGTGTCCCCCAAGACGCTTTTTTTGACGATTGTGGTATCCAGGGCATTGCAATGAATTGCCGGCGGACTTCATTGAAAACCCAATGGTTGGGTTTTTGTAGACAGCTGGCCCCCTTTTTTGGGGCATCCCATCTCTCCCCGCAGGGACGGGGTGCACTTTTCGGGGAAAAGGAGTTCAGTCGTCTAAACCCCTTTAAAAAGGGAGGTAGTGACAGCAGGCTTTTTAAACAGAAAACGGGTTTTTAGACACTGGGGTGGGGGAAAAGGAAACTTGGCCATAGGAGTTTCAAAAAGGGGGGGAAACAAAAAGTGTTTCGAAAGAAGAGAGAGGAGGGGGTTTAGTTAAAGAAAAGGGGAAAATTGACAAAAAAAAGAGAGTTGCTTGAGGTTTACTATAAAAACTGTAGGAGATTTAAAAAAAGAAGATTTCCGAGAGAATAAATAGGTAGGGGTTTTTTTATATAATACATTAACGAACGGTTCGATATGTCGGGAAAGTTTTTGACCCGGGAATCGAGAAGCGGGATAAGTTTTTTCACAAAACAGAGGGGGCAGGCGAGGGGGAGGAGTTGCGTTTTTTGAAAGAGATGCATTGCAGTGTTGTTTAAAAATGTTATAAAAATAGATGACAGATAGTTATGGGTAGAGGTTACGGAGGGAACTGGAAAAAAAATGGTTTTTGGGGTTGTGTATAGGCCTCCAAACTTTTGTAAAGAGGATTCGCCCCTTTTTGGGAAGAAATAAACAAGGCCGCGATCAAATCGACTATGCGGGTGGGGGGATTTTAATTTAGGAAATAAGACTGGGTTTTAAATCATAGGTGACAGCGACGCAGATGAATTGTTAAATAATCCGGATAAAATTCCCAAGCAAAACAAGGAGCCTACTAGAGGAGATAAAATTATGATCTATTGCGAAAAAAAGAGCGATTTTGTTACAAATGTGGGGGCGGGGAATTTTGATAATACGACCATTATGAGATCAATTTAGCTTTTTAAAGGGAAGTTGGAAAAATTTGTGGCAATAAGCACGAATACCCAATTTCAGAAAAGGCCCCAATTTGCGGATTAAAAGACACCTGGAGGTTTTTAATAAAGGGGTGGGAAGGGGGGGAAAAAATTTTCCCAGGTAAGGACGGGCGATGACAGCTGGAAAGGCCAAATGAAGGATTTGGAAAGGGACCTGGGGGGTAATTAGCGCCCCTTACATATGAAAATGAGGTCGGGTGAGGAGGTAATTAGAGCAGTTAGACAGGGAAGTAGGGGGGAGGCGGTGGTAATTAGAGTGGGTTTGAATGGAAGGGGGACGGGGCTTAGGAGGATTTTACCCCATTTTGAAAAGGAAAATATTTTACGGGCAGAAAAAAAATATTCCTTAAGGGAAAAAGGGCCGAAAGAGTGATCCAAAAAGGATACCACCAATTTAAAACAAAATTGGGGTAAAAAAACATTATTTTTAAAATTCAAGGGAGGATTGGAAACAAAGAAAAAGTAAACGTGATGGCAAGGCAGGAAGAAATTAATCGAGTTTCTAAGAACTTATGAATTAAAATAACGGACGGCGAAAAAAGACCCAAAAGGGTTTTTTCAGTATATAAAACAAAGACAAAGGGAATTTTGGACCCTTAAGGTCAGGCAGGTGAGGTCTTAAATACGGATGAGGGTTGTGTGACTCAAAAAGATTATTTTTTAAGTGTTTTTACGGAGGAGGATCACAGACGATCTAAGGAACAGATGTTCAAAGGAAAACGTGAGGAGAAAACCAAAAATATTGTGATAATGGGAAATGGGGAAGGGGTATAGATAAAGAAAAATTTTTAAATCGCCAGGACCAGATGAAGTGTTCCCCGGGTTTAAAAAAGCCAAAGGGGTTTGTTATAGTCGTTTGTGACATTTTTAGGAAACGTTGAGATGGGGATGTGCCAATTTTTTGGGAGGAAAAAGGGAAAAGTTTTCCCATATTAAAAGGGGGACAGAGGGCTAAAGTCAAATTATTTCCCCAAATCTACATCAGTGGTGGGAAAATTATTGGGAAACTTTATTGCAAAAAACATTAGAGAGCACTTAGATAAAAATAGTTTTGATCAAGATTCAAAACAGGATTCACAAGGAGGTCGTCTCACCAATTTTTTTGAGTTTTTATAGGAAAGTTTTTTGAGACGGCAGATAATGATAAAGGGGTTATGATATAATATATTGGACTTTTGTAAAGGGATTTTAAAAAGCCCCCCGAAACCTTTTAAAAAGGTTAAAGGGTCAGGTAAGAGGGAAAGGGTTTTTCATTGGAAACAGAGCTTTGGCTAAAAAAGGGAACAAAGGGTTAAAATTAAGGTTCTAAATCTGAAGGGACTGGGGACAAGTGGAGTTCCCAAAAGGGGCTTTTGGGGCCCTTACTATTTTGATTTACATCAACGACTTGGTGTGGGTTACGTGATATCACAAATTTTCTGATGATATAAGTTAGGTAGGATTATTTGGGTCACAGCTGAGTAAAAAATTGCAGGGGGATTAGAAAACTTAACGGGGGGCAGCAGATGGCAAATGGAATTTAATATTTATAAATGCCCGCGTTATGAAGTTGTAGAAAAAACCCGGAATAATCACCATAAACAATTACGCTGAAAGATAGAAGGTGAAAAAAATCTTGGGGTGGGGTGAGCCCGACCCCGACCTAGGAAACAAAGTATTTAGGCCCGAAATAGAGCTAATAGAGTATTAGGATTTATTACCAGAAATTTGTTAAAAAAAAAGGCGGAAGCTATTCTAAAGCTTTATCTGGCTTAGTCAGGGCCCCACCTGACTATGCTTTTAGTTTGGTCTCATATTACAGGGTGGATATAGCTTGTTTGAACATGCAGAGAAGGATGACCAAAATGATACAGGGTGCGAAATTTAGTTATGAGAAGAGATTTTAAGTTATTAAAATTTCCTCCCTCGAAGAGCCCGAGTAAGGGGCCCATCTGATAGAAAAATTTTTTTGAAAGGGATTTTAAAAAAGGGGAGGTGGTAAAGTTTTTTTTTAAAGGGTTTTTAAAAAGTAAGTGTAAAACTTTTAAAAAAAGGGCTTTAAAATTTTTAATTTTTGGGTTTTCTATTATTCATTCTTTTAAAAGGGGTAAAATTTTTAAAGGGTTTAGGTTTTAATAAAATAATTCCCCCGCCCCCCTTTTATTTTATTTTCTTTTTTTATTTTTATTAAAAATTTTACGGCTTTTACCCTGGAAAAAGATTTAACCGGACTGAAAAGCCCTTTTTTGAGGTGGGAAAATGGTTAATTTTGGTTTTTTGGGAAAGAAACGAAAAGCTTTGGAGGTTTTTTTGGCCTTTTTTGGGGTAAAGAAAGGAAACCTGGAGGGGATTATGGATTAGGATTTAGGAAGGAACTCCTTTTGGCACAGGGGCATAAAATCTGTTCTGATTGGCTTCAGGGGAATGCCAAATGGGACCTTTTAGGGGACTTTTTGTTGTGACATGAAAACACTTGGCTGCAGCTTCTCAAGCTTTACTGAACTTAATTCTATGGTAGAGTCTGGAACAAAACATAACACGTCTCAGTGACACAGTAGCTACTGTAGTGTTACAGTATTATATGAACACTAAGTACCCTAGTAAGTGATAAAGTAATAAAGTATTTACCTCACAAGACCGGCATGGCCGCCTCGTTATTTGAGTCTCTCAGTGTAAACAAGGTAGGAGGTAGGTACTAGGTATGGAAAACACATCACATCAAAGTATGAAAAAGCAACATAACAAAACAAGATATTATCCTTACTAATATCACACTGGTCACCCAATTCCTTGATCTAAACCCAATTGAAAATATCTGGTCCATCATGAAGAGGCACCTGCAGAAGAGGGACATCTCAGACATTGCCAAGCTGCAGGCGTGGATCAAAGAGGAATGAAATTATTAAAATTTTAAACACAAATGCTCAGGAACCTTGCTGAATCGCTTCCTTCACAGCTTGAAAAATGTGTGAAGCAAGGGGAAGCCATCAACTACTAGTTTCTCTGTAAGTATTATTGTTGTTTTGTTTTCTTCATTTGAAGTGTTTTTAATCGCCTGTGGTCTCGTGGTGAATACTATTTTGGCGCGTAGTGTAATTCTGCTTAGCTTTAGGCTAACTATACAGTTATTATTGAGTAAGAACGAGGTAAATTCATGTTTTTCACTAAAACATCTCCCCTTATTGGGGATAGTAAATATGTTTCATAAGTAAAAGCACGTGAACTTAAATTCAACATGTATTTTTACAGATCATGAAGAACCTCTTTGGATGGCAGGTTAAAATATAATTTGCCCTAATACACTACTCCATACTAGAGAAAAATTACAAATACATTAAAATATACACTTTTAAAAATGCCTGCCTATAATACAAAGTATGGACACTAAAAGTCATTTTGACGATTTTTTAAACCTTCTTTTAGTGTCTGAAAATTAGACTTAATTGTTTGGCAGATCAATGATTGACCTGGATCATCTAGTTCGTCTTCACTGCTCGCTGACTCTGCTGGCATTTCTCTCTGTGGGACTTAATCTTGCCACAAGGCCCTGTAGCTCCAGCTGACAGTCTTGGCATTGGGTCCTACACCCTTTACCACATTTTGTAGGTATTTTTTTCTTCAAAATATTCCCAAATCTGGTTACTTTTTCTACCTGAAGGGTTCAGTCGCACAGTCAACATCTTTGCTGTGACTCCTCAGTAGTAACTGACAGAGACAAGGTATGAACACTCTGCCGAAGCACGAGTTTTTGTGCTTCCCTCCCTCACCGGCAAGGTATGCAACGCTTGCCCCGCCGAAAAGCTGTTCTATCACAAGTTTTGACGTTCATTGCAATTTTTTAACAACTACATATTTTTGCATTGGGATGTGTCATATACCATCATTATCGAAAAACTGTGCTGATTCCGAGACTGTGAGTGCAAATTTAATGCAAGCAAAATTACAGGAATAATGAATGATAGGTTGATAATGAAAGACAAGTTTGAATGGGCGATAGGCCCGCGGAGACAAATGATACACTAGTGGTCTATTGGTCTTCATTAACTGGTATTATCAGTATATCATGTATATACTGTATCACGTTCGTAAATGTTTGTTCGACTAATAGTGATCAAAAAAAACAGTAAAAACGCTACAAGAAATGCCATTCGAGACTATCAAGAAATATGCATGAAACTTAATATTCACTTAACTCTTCGCCATTTAAAACTTTGCGAGTCAACTTTTATAATGAAAGTATCAATAGAAGCGCAATTTTATTAGCTTTCCATTGCTATATTTCGTTATCTGATAAATTAATTAGAACCATGCATAAATTAGCGTTAAATAAATAAATAAAATCATCAATTGGGTAATTTTCCCGATTTATGATGTTATTTAATTACTTATATATTTCGTTTTCTGATAAATTAATTAGTACCGTGTATAAATTAGCATTGACTAAATAAATAACATCAATCGGGAAAATTACCCGATTGATGATTTTATTTATTTAGTTAACGCTAATTTTTGCATGGTTCTAATTCATTTATCAGATAACGAAATATAGCAATGGAAAGCTAATAAAATTGCGCTTCTATTGATACCCTTCATGATAAAAGTTGACTCGCAAAGTTTTAAATGGCGAAGAGTTAAGTGAATATTAACCATGCATATTTCTTCAGTGTCTCGTAATGGCATTTCTTTAGCGTGTTTTACTGTTTTTTATTTGATAATATTATAAAACAAACATTTATGAAGATTAAAGTATATCATATATACTGATAAACCAGTCTATATGATCCGTATATACATATATGAATCCGAGCGGCCCTCCGACTTCAGCCCCTTGTGCGACAGGCCGATATTCCGTGCGCAGTCCAGGTATACAGTGGTCTATGGTATAGTTTACTGTAATTGTTTTATATTCATGATATGCACTAATGTCTCGTGAAGATGATGGTATGCTCAGCTTTCTTAAATATCATCTGGTAGTTTGATATTACCATGTAATATAGTACAACATTTTAGTGGATATGGATATGATAGTGGATATAGCAATGATATAAATTATAGAGAAATTTCCTAACTCGCTTTCAGCATCCGTCCCCAGAACAGGTTTCAACAGGATGAAATCTAGGGCTGAGACAAGAAAGGCCAATGTCACAAATCTATGCTTTGAGAAAAATGCGTTTGAAATATTGCATCCTTCATCATGGCATCAGGTAATAACAGCAGATGCAAGATTTTTTTTCCAGTAATTACTTAGATTATAAGCTATCATTTCTTGCAATGATAGATACATACATTTCCAGTTCGGTGGTGGACTTATCTAAAATTAGCCATTTTTTGACATTGGCCCTTCTAGTTCTCAGCCCTAGAAACAGGCTTACAGAGAGGATGCAATACTTTTCTTGGAATGGGAATTTTGTATTACACTGCTCTTAATAGTTTTTGCCCCTATTATCTCCATTGGCAGTTCTGTTAGTTAGAGGAGACATAAACACAGGCCTATTGATGTGAAAACGTCCATCACAGAAAAAGAAAATATGTAAATTCATCTGTATTTCATGTTATATGCATTTTTAATCGACTTATTCTATCTCTTTTTATTTATAAATATGCTAAACAATATTCTGTAGTAGTTAGATTTCACGTAGAGCATCAAATTAATTATAAAAAACTCAACAACCCCGAGTGCAAGGAACGTTCAAGTGGCAGATAGTGATGTCATTTGTTGCAGGGGGAAATTAGCAGAGGGGCATCATTGTATCCGTCATGTAAGGTTGTATAGAGAGGCTTTCCAACTTTATTATTATCTTTTGTACCTTGATATTGATTTACCCAGTGTGGCATTAATGCAGCATTACGTGAAGTGTTTTGCCTGTGCCTTGATAGACAAAACTGTTTATTCTCTGCCGTGTGAAAGTATTGTCCAGACCATTAGCCACTTGACCTCACTTTTGTCAACACACGGCTTGTTCACCATTGTGGTCTGGCTCTATAACTATACCAAGGCACTCACACCAACAGATGATGATGAGACATTACCTGAAAGACTCACACTGCTCCAAGACATGTTGTTTCTATAAACTTAGCTTGATGAGATGTTATCATGATATTGTGTACAAACATTTATTGAAAGTCACACCTGCACTGCCAGCCCAACAACTGCTGGGGCCATTACTCCCCAGCCTCCCCATTGTTACTCACAGAACACAAGGGCACGGCTGCCACCACACATGTAACACACTGCCCACCACCACCCATAGCCACACAGGACACACTCCCACAGGCACGGGTACAACCACACTTGTCCCACACAACACACCACCTCAAAAGTGGATCTTCATGTGCCTGGCAATTTCACTCTTTCTATAGAAACACTTGCTACAAACATCACACTTGAATTTCCTATAGCCAGTGTGTCTCAAGGTGTGTGCATTGAGTTGAGAACTGGTAGTAAATCTTTTCCCACACTCAAGGCATTCATAATTATTAGCACCACTGTGTGTCAGGGTGTGTGTGGTGATGTTACCCTTTCTAGTAAAACTTTTCCCACACTGAACGCATTCATATTTCTTAACACCACTGTGTGTCAGGGTGTGTTGGGTGAGGGAACCCATTTGAGTGAAACTTTTCCCACACTCAAGGGTTCAACAGAGCAGGATCTGTTAAACACCACTGTGTGTCAGGGTGTGTCTGGTGAGGCGAGACTTAAGAGTAAAACTTTTCCCACACTCAAGGCATTCATAGTTCTTAACACCACTGTGTGTCAGAGAGTGTTCGGTGAGATGACCGTTTTGAGTGAACCTTTTCCCACACTCAAGACATTCATAGTTCTTAACACCACTGTGTGTCAGGGTGTGTCTCGTGAGGTGAGACTTATAAGTAAAACTTTTCCCACACTCAAGGCATTCATAGTTCTTAACACCAATGTGTGTCAGGGTGTGTTGGGTGAGGGAACCCATTTGAGTGAAACTTTTCCCACACTCAAGGCATTCATAGTTCTTAACACCACTGTGTGTCAGAGAGTGTTCGGTGAGGTGACCCTTTTGAGTGAACCTTTTCCCACACTCAAGGCATTCATAGTTCTTAACACCACTGTGTGTCAGGGTGTGTCTGGTGAGGTTACCCTTTAGAGTATAACATTTCCCACACTCAACACATTCATAATTCTTAACACTACTGTGCATCAAGGAATGTGCCTCAAGCTTACTCTTGTATTTGAAAGTTTTACCACAACTTTGGCACTTCAGTTCACTGTCTGCCTTGTGGCCTGAGCTGCCTGCCTCCAGGTGATTCTTGCCATCATCCCTGTGCCTCCCCACACCTGAGGCAGACTGATCCTGCTGCTCCCGGCCAGTCATGCTGCTGCCCGGCCCAACAGCCTCCACCGCAGCAAGACTCTTTCCAGCACACGCGACAGCCGGTCCTGCAGGAACCCTCGGGGATGCCGAAGCAGCCGGCTTGGACTGTGACCTCAGCACCTGCAACAGTGGTGACAGTCAGAACACAGAAAGCCACACGCTGCCTTGACACTCTGCTTCTGCCTGTGGGGCCCACACCCTGCTTCCTGCCTCACTCACACCACACTTGGCAAGACCTCCTCTCCCTTCTCCTCCACGCTTAGGGAAATAGCAGCATGTCTGTCTGTCTGTCTGTATACAGTACCCTCCCAAGTTTTACGCTAAGTCCTAAATTCTTACCATCCAGACTTTCGCGCATTATCTCCCCGAGTTTCCCGCTGTTTCGTACACGTACGGGACATGTCTTCCTACCGTTGGCTGGTAGGCAGCCAACTGGTAGGCGCGCTACCTTAGACCAGGTTGCCAGACCTGCCTCTCGAATACCTCGAATAGCCGTACGGCTTATAAGACGCTGCATCTTGGAAGACGCACCCTGATTTTGGAAAGAAGTTTCTAAGAAAAAATATTAAAATAAACAGATTTTGTAGCGGTTGGCGGCAGTGAAATCTACACATTTTCTCGGTAGGCTTCCTCTTCTTCTTCTTGTGACCTCTACCGCTTAGTAGGTTCTCTCTCCTCCTCCTCTCCTGTAGTGTTGGTCGAAGCCACCACCCAGGGAGGCGGGTCACAAATCCCCGGCTAACACCCGGTACCCATTCACTGCTGGGTGGACAGGGATTCGAACTTGAGACATTTAGCTCACCACTCGGCCACCGCCTCCCAGCGGTGGTCAGAAGTGTCTTTCTGCTGCTCTGTTCCCATGTTCTTTGGCATATCGTACAACTTTTAGCTTGTATGCGATAGTATTAGTTAATTGTTTTGAAAAATTCGCCATGGGTGATAATTTCCAGGACTGAAAAGAGCTTGTGATACGTGTGCCAGCCTGTTGGTAAATGATACGTCAACACTAGCAGACAATAGATGGTGCTGTTGGTGGCAATCTGCCGAGCCTCAGAGGCGGAACGTAAACATCACAGTGTGAGGACAGACTACCGTATTTGTCGGTGTCGTGTGAGCAGCAGTCTGTTTATGAGGTGCAGTCCGTTTACTAACAAAGACGTGTTGATCAACAAAGCCGCCTGACTGCTTGTCAGTGATGCCACACACGCTACCATAAGTACATCTTGTTGCTCGTGACTGAATGTTCGCTAAGGCTACGTCCACACTAGGCATTACGATGCGCATTATGTGATGCGGCAAGTGATGCAGAACGGATGTGTGTCCACACTAGTGTTGGCATGATGCGCGCATTACTTCCCGCAGCACATGATGCGGGCGGGAGTTTACTGAATCATAACATTGGCTGACTTGTACCAGAGAGAGCCAGACGGCTACTGATGCGCACATTACGTTGCAGAAATGCCCCGCGCTAGATTTGCCTCCCGCATCACTCCAACATGAAAATAGAGTTCCAACATTATAATGCGCTTCGTAATGCCTAGTGTGGACGTAACTTAATGCTTGAGGCAAATCTAGCGCGGGGCATTTCTGCAACGTAATGTGCGCATCAGTAGCCGTCTGGCTCTCTCTGGTACAAGTCAGCCAATGTTATGATTCAGTAAACTCCCGCCCGCATCATGTGCTGCGGGAAGTAATGCGCGCATCATGCCAACACTAGTGTGGACACACATCCGTTCTGCATCACTTGCCGCATCACATAATGCGCATCGTAATGCCTAGTGTGGACGTAGCCTTAGCGAACATTCAGTCACGAGCAACAAGATGTACACATGGTAGCGTGTGTGGCATCACTGACAAGCAGTCAGGCGGCTTTGTTGATCAACACGTCTTTGTTAGTAAACGGACTGCACCTCATAAACAGACTGCTGCTCACACGACACCGGCGCATAAGATGCATTTTTTTTTCCAAGAAAGAGTATGCAGAATTCACCCTGAGTCTAATGCGGCCATATTAGTAATGAGAGGTCGGGCAGAGAAGGCAGAATGGCCGCTGGTGTATTAAAAGGGGGTCTGGAGTGATTTGTGTTGAGCAGTAGACCACTGAACACAAATTTGTAACTGTGTTACTAATATCAACAGTAATGCATAATAGCAAGAAAAAGTAGAGTTTAAGAGAAAACATGAGATGGGGCAACAAGGTCGTTGTTTCTGCTGCCAAGATGGCCGTCAGATGTAAACATCACCCCCCTCCTGCAGTCCCGCTGCCGCTCTCCACTGCAAATGGATGGGAGACAGGGTAGGCCGTTATACCACCTCGATCTCTCAATCCTCACCCCTGTATCTCTATGGATAAGGAAATTGTAAACTGTAACTGGAAAGAGTGCTAGTAAAAACGCTGCAACGGTACCTGTAGACGGGACGGAAGCCTTCCACACATCACACCAAGACCAAGACCCATCAAAACGACGCCACAACTTCACCCGCATCAAGGCCCAATCACACCATACCATCATGCCTTGACCTGTACCTTCCTGAGGAAGACTAATCAACCCTCGCGACTGTGATAGATTCACAGATGTAAACCATGGCGAATATCTTCGATCCCGACCTCGGTGCCCTTCAACAATGACAAAAAGGTAGAGATGGTTACCTTACACCAGTGTTCTTCAAACTTTTTTCATCGCGACCCAGTTTGATTTTCAGCATTACATTCATGACCCTGTGTTACAACTGTTGCTGCCTTCTCTCTTCATTGTGATTCTTTTTACAATTACATACATACATACATACATACATATATATGCATATAAATGTGCATATATAGGCTATACAGTATACATACATACCTACATCTATGGATTCAAAATAATTGCATATGTTTGAGTGTGCCAATGTAAATTTTATTTATTAATTTAATAGTAGTTGAAAAAAATGTACAAGTAGTGTGTCAATGGGGAGTTTTCGAAGCTAAACCGCCAGATGTCTCTCGCGCATCTCACATCCTCTGCTCTGTGAGGCTGAATGATCTATCATTTACCGTAAATTTTCTGTACTTCTTTGGGACCTATCAGAATTACCCTTCAATACAACAACTGAAACAGTTCTTAATAAAAAATGTAGTTTATCATTTTATTTGTCTGCACTTAGTGAATATATTGGCAAAACAATTGAATATTTGAAAACTCAATCTTTAAAAATCGTCTTTTCATAAAAAAACACAAGTTCAAGCAGAATGAGGCTTCAGGAAATATCTACTTGTATGTAAGCATTCACTGAGTACCTATTTTGGGTGTATATGTCTCTCTTACGACGAACATTTAACCAAAACAGAGTGTGGCGTTCAGCATCTCCACAGAAACCATCCCGCCGGCAGGATCTGCTATCACCCACTTTCCTGTTGACACGACACGGGGAGGGACAGCTCAGCGCCTTATCGCCACAGCGCCGCTCCTTACCTCACAGCTCATATCACTGATACTCCTAACTTCTCAATACCACAGGCTACATGTCATCCTAACTATCATCACCCGCTTATCTCATCACACTCTCTATCCTCTACTGGAATATTCGTGGCATCCGCTCCCACATACCGTTTCCCACATAAAGAAGACTTTCGTCTCCTTATTTCGTGCTTTGACTGTGATTTGTGTTGTGTTGGGGCAGAGCGGAGTGGCGCGTGTAGTTACGTGACAGACGTGCAGTCACTATATGTACTGTGGGTAGTAGTAGTTGGGGTAATAAGGCCGTGCACAGCAGTAAAAGTCTCCTTGCAGTCCTTTCCGTCTCCTCCATAGCCCCGAGCCGTTAGTGTGACGAAGTTTGAGAGGGGGGGTTGCCCCCACCCTCCTTCGTTACAATAGGATAAACCAGAGGACATAGGGTATTCAGAGGGAAGGGTTGATTGATTGATTCAGAGGGAAAGATTGAGGTGGAGGGGCTTAGAGTTCGCGGCGGGGGAAATAGTAAACAAGACCATGTATTGTCTTCGATAGAGGACTGTTCGTTGAGGTGCCAAGCACTTAAATTACTTCTTGGTTAAATGTTTGTCGTAAGAGAGACATATACACCCAAAATAGGTACTCAGTGAATGCTTACATACAAGTAGATATTTCCTGAAGCCTCATTCTGCTTGAACTTGTGTTTTTTTATGAAAAGACGATTTTTAAAGATTGAGTTTTCAAATATTCAATTGTTTTGCCAATATATTCACTAAGTGCAGACAAATAAAATGATAAACTACATTTTTTATTAAGAACTGTTTCAGTTGTTGTATTGAAGGGTAATTCTGATAGGTCCCAAAGAAGTACAGAAAATTTACGGTAAATGATAGATCATTCAGCCTCACAGAGCAGAGGATGTGACAGCCTGAGAGACAGGCTTGAGCGTGAGCTTATTAGAAAACTCCCCATTGTAACTACGTAAGTAGAAAACACTAGTATTGCTTAATTATCAAGTG
Source organism: Chionoecetes opilio (assembly GCA_016584305.1). Classification (NCBI taxonomy): domain Eukaryota; kingdom Metazoa; phylum Arthropoda; class Malacostraca; order Decapoda; family Majidae; genus Chionoecetes; species Chionoecetes opilio. The sequence goes on along the minus strand of JACEEZ010015588.1, from coordinate 276,374 downwards.
AAGATTATGCGTAAGTCCTGCCTTCTCCTCTCATCGGCACTCTCTCTCTCTGTGATATTAATGCATTTCACACATTATTTATATAATTATATGTTTACGACTTGGCGACCCTCTGAGCAAAAGCTTGTGACCCAGTATTGGGTCGTGACCCGTACTTTGAAGAACCCTGCCTTACAGTGTAATATCTTGGTAATTTTTTGTTATTGGTCATCCACCGATTTTGAGGCCGAAACTCAGTTTTCCTGAATAGTTTTGGTGTGTTTTGAATTAATCTGGCTCGTTTTTGTCGGAAATCAATGTTTGTTTACATATGTGGGGGGGGGGGGGCAGCCCTGCCCCTCCAGGCCTGCCCCGCAAACATTGCTAAGTTTCACACTGCCAATGCCATTTATATTCGATTGCGCCACGGGAAATGGGGCTCAAAATACACAGAATGAAGTAAGATACACGATAATGGAGGTAAGAATCCTAGGACTTTTGAAAGCCCACTACCGAAATAATACCATTATCTGTACTGCAAATTTTCCACAAAGTCTAATAGACTAGGAATATAATGTGAAAAGGGGCCCAGAAATCACATGAGGGGTAATGGTTTGTTACAAGCTGTCACCCATGCTAGGATTGAACCATGACACCTCCTGAGCAATATTAGCCTGGATGACACTTGATATTTTGATGTGGGACCTCACAGTGGGTTATTTTGTGAAAGAGGTCAATTGCGAAATATCTGATTTTCTCGAAAATACAAAAATGTCAATAAAATGACCAACAATGCAGCTACAAACTTATTTTTGGTGTCAAAATGAGCAGAATAACAAGCCATATTGTAAAAATATTGCTTTATGCTATAGAATTGGGAAATGTTAAAAAGAATGGCAAAAGCTACTGTAATGGATTCCTAATCCTTTGAATCCTTTATAAACGATAGACATATCGACTACATCTGCTGTTTATTGTTGCATCTATGATTCCATATCACGTGCTTCAGTAATTTTCATCGAGGCCAATTTGGTGAGTTTAACATTTATATGCCTGCTTCAGAGGCTATTTAAGCTCTTATGTTCATTAATTAGTCATATAACAATCTTGTGTGGCTCGTGATACATGTGTTATGGTATAATTCGTTACTTACGGCTGTTATATGAAAGAGCCTGATGCAATGTGACACTGAAGCCGCCACCATTACTGTGTTTGTTATTGCTTCGCTGCTACGATGATGATTATATAATAGTTATAACGGCGCTATGGTGATTATAAAATATTTTTAATTAGACACTGCACATATATATATATATATATATATATATATATATATATATATATATATATATATATATATATATATATATATATATATATATATATATATATATATATATATACATATACATATATATGTGTGTAATGCGAGAAATTACATTAATAGGGGAAGAGATGAAATAACACATAAGTATCAATAAGCTAACGAGGAATTTTCCTCCACGCCTCATTCCTGAATCACTGGTTAGGCTTATAGTCTAGGCGATTGGTGCAAAAATTGCTCAGATGATAAAAGCATGAAACTTGGCACAAATATCCGTCATATCATTCTTAATATTTTCAGGGGTAGAGCCAACGCAAACTGTTATTAGCATAGCAACGGTTGCTAAGCAACATATTTTCCCTAGCAACCAGTATATATGATGCCTTCAGACCAATTTTACTGAAAAATTGTAATGTATTTCAATATCTGCAGCTTTGCTCTTAATACTTACACCACCCTGGAGTAGATGACATATGCATAACATAGCAACAGTTGCTAGACAACACATTTTCCTTAGCAACCATACACATTTGAAGTCTGAACACCAATTTGACTTAACATCATCATGTATTTTAATATATTTTAGAGAACAATATTGATAAAAAGATAATGCATGCTCCTGATTATTTCAAATTGTAATCCATGCATTTTGTTTACTTGCAGGCTGGTGCATTCTCAGACATGGCAAGCCCTTCGCCAACAACTACCCAGTCAACTGATTGGTCGAAATGTGTTCTTTGTCAGCTAGACAGTAAAGAATCATTGACATGCCCCACTGATGCAGGCTATAAAACAATAGCTGATACCATCATTCAATTTCATGAACTCCATTGCATGCCAATTCAAATAGATGTCACACGTTTGGACCTTGGAAATGGTATGGAGACCACATTTAAGGAACAGACTGCAAAGTGGCATAAATCCTGTTATCTGAAATTTGGCAGAAGTAAACTGGAACGAGCCAAGGAGCGGAAGCGAAAATCTAACGAAGAACCAACAACCTAAAAACGAATTTTCACACGCAGTATTAGTGGAGAATCAGATACCAGCACACATGTAGACAGTAAAACTCGTGTATGTTTCTTCTGTTCCAAACCAGAATCTGCAAAGGAGAAACTTCATGAAGTCTGCACATTTCAACTAGATTACCGTGTGCGGAAGTGTGCACATGAGATCCAAGACGAGGCTCTTCTAGTAAAATTAAGTGCAGGAGACCTTATCGCCCTTGAGGCGAAATATCATGCAAAATGCCTAACCAATTTGTATAACAGAGCACGTGGAAATGTCCCGCAAAACCCCTGCATCTCAAGTGACCAAACATGCAAAAGTATCGCATTGGCGGAGCTCATATCCTACGTAGAGGAGAGAAGACAAGATGAGGACATTCAGCTATTCAAACTTTCAGATCTTACCAAGCTCTACACGGAGAGGCTAGATCAGCTTGGTGTGGATGTTTCCACTCGAATAAACAGTAAGCACCTTAAAGACCGAATTCTCATGCATCTTCCAGGTATGAAAGCCTACAAGGAAGGGAGAGATGTGTTCATGGCTTACGAGGATGATATGGGCACCCTCTTACGACAAGGCTATCAGACTGACCGAGATGAACAGAGCGTCATGATGACTCAAATTGCAGACACGATCAGACATGAAATATTTACACAAAAAGTAACATTTTCAGGGTCGTTTGACCAGAACAGTCAGGTGGACTCTGTGCCTCGGTCACTTTTGTCGCTTGTCAGCATGATCATCAATGGGTCAAACATTACGGATCAGACATGCAACAAGAGCCTCAGTCAACCCGTGCTCACCATTGCTCAGCTGTTAGTATTCAACTGCATCAAGAGGCGCCGGGATTATGGGAAAGTACCACATGTCTATCACAGCAAAGATCGGGAGACGCCTCTACCCGTCTACCTGGGACTCAAGGTTCATGCATTAACAAGGGAACGGCAGTTGGTCGATAGTCTTTATGCACTCGGTGTCTCAATATCATATGATCGAACCATGGATATAATCACATCATTGGGAAATAATGTCTGCGCGTATTATCACCAGATTGGCACAGTCTGTCCTCCCCAGCTCCAGAAGGGTCAGTTCATCACCGCAGCTGCTGACAACATAGACCACAATCCTAGCTCAACCACCTCCACGGGTTCATTTCACGGCACAAGCTTGTCCTTGTTCCAGAATGTTACTACCGAGAGTAAGAGTGATGACGAACGTGGTTTCACCCATTCAATAATACCATTGAAGGAGCACAGGAAGGTAATGGACTTACCCTTGGCTTACAGTGAAATAAAGCCTACAGGTCTGTCATCAAGTGATGTCTATGTTCCACTCACTTCCGGTAACCTGACATCTTCCTGCGATGATCTGAGTGAAGAAATGGACAAACCTTCCTGAAGCCAGTGCATCCTGCCAAGAATTGCTGAAGTGTCGTTGTAGGAGCAGGTGTAGAGACTGCAAATGTGTACGAGCGCACTTGAAATGTACTGTTTACTGCACATGCAGAGGAGATTGTGATAATGCCTGAAACTATGGGGAAAGACTTGAAGCTGTTAATGGTGAGATCATACATTGTTGATACAAACGTGTGGGCAGTGTAAGGGGGAATCATCATCAATAAAAGAAAATTTAACAAACAAATGCTGTTTTTATTTTTTTGACACCCACAGTGGCTTTAAAGCATGTCTTCCCATAGTTTTGATGTTCAAAAACATAGCACCATCCTTTTGGAGTAGATTAAATAGACATAAATAGCTTGTTGCTAGGGTAAATATGTTTCCTAGCAACCGTTGCTAAGAAACGGGCTGTTTCCGTTGGCTCCACCTTTGAAAATATTCATTATGGGCTGAGGAATAAGTGTGCCAAATTTCATGCTTTAATCATTAACCGAGCAATTCTAGCTGTATTTTGCACCAATCGCCTAGACTATTATATTTTAAGCCAGTAGTAAGTAGACACGTAGCGAAACGAGGTGTGAACGGGGATTCTAGGTTAGGATAATTTTAGAAGCAGCTTGACGTTCATTGAGTTAAGCGCCTGTGGGGAGGTGATATTCTCGCCCTTGGTAAAGGTATGTTATGAAATGTTTGTTAACTAGAGATGTAGACATGACTTACTGGTGATTCCTTTTGTTGACCAGGACTAATAAAGTGTATTACTTAGGGTCCCAAGGTAGGATGCTGTTGGCGGACCAGGGGGCCAAGCGCTCACAAATTAGCAGAGGGGGCAACTACTACATGTCACAGCCAGCCGTGTGAGGACAAGGAGAAAAAAGGGAAAATAGAAAAATAAATGAGAGGGAAACGTTGGAAGTGGGATAGACTACGTATACATTATATTAGGATAACGACTTGAGCATTACATGTGCGTATCGTTAAGGGGTAACAGTGCGACTGAAGTTACCAGAGATAGTAAGCTATATTAGGATGACGACTTGAGCATTACGCATGCGTATCGTTAAAGTGGTAACAGTGCGACTGAAGTTACCAGAGATAGTACACTAGATCAGGATGACGACTTGAGCATTACATGTGCGTATCGTTAATGTGGTGACAGTGCAACCGAAGTTACCAAAGATAGTAAACTATATTAGGATAATGACTTGAGCATTTCGCGTGCGTATCGCTAGGAGGGAAGGAAGACTTAATATTAAGATAACTTGTGAATGTATAATAATTACCAAGTGAGACAGTAAAGAGTTAATATTATAATTAGAAATATATTAACGCGTTGTCATTCAGTTTCCAACCAGTACTTACATATTTTCTTAAATCTTTTATTTTTGTTCATTCATATATTTTTCCCACTTAATGTGGGTGGTGGCAGCGGAGTAACCAGAACTAACATAGACACTCCCAAGGTGGGCACTACATAATGGTGATAAAGGTGTAGATGGTCATTTTGAACATCTAATGTGCAATCTGTCCATCCTTCGCTCGCTTGTGTTATGTTTGTTACTCTTGAATAAAAACTTGATCAATTCGTCCTACAAGATCTCTGTCTAAATGCAAACTGTCCAAGCCTCTGTTATTCAATGTTGTTTTTCCAGGCCGTGGGTTCCGTGCTTTTTGAAGACTTTGTCACCAATGTTGCAGAGTGTAGTAGTGAGCAGCACCGGTCTGTAATGTGGTGGCTCCTCCTTCCTTCCACTCTGAGGACTAGGGATTATGTCAGCTCTGTACCGTGCCTCGGGGACTGCTTGGTATCAATGAACAGTCAATCAGGCCATGTATTGGTTCACTTAGTTGTTGTCTGCTCTCTTTTCAGATGTATGCACACACGCCATCTGCTGCCATGGCCTTTCTCTCTTATAGGTCTTTTGGCACATTCTGTATTTCTTCTCTATTCACCTTAATTTGCTGATGATGCTCAAGTTTACAAAACAATTCAAGGTCCACAAGATCAAGCAATGTTACAATCTGCTATCAATAAATAGTTATACTGGTAGACAAAAGTGTATGTTACCTTTGAGTGTTGATGAGTGTAAAGTAATGCATGCAGGCAGACGGAACCCATGCCACCTGTATCCCACGAGTAACACCTGGCTGCTGAAGAAGAAAAAAACACCTTGGAGTACAGGTTACACCCAATCTTAAAGTAATCGTCCAGACCCATTTTTTCTTTGCATAAGTATGTTGAATGATGATTCAAAATACCTAATCCACCAAAAAATATTCATTTCCATGCCTTATTTCCGTGAAAACACGACTTTTGTAAAAAGCGTGGGGAAAACATCTGCCCCATTCACGCATTGACAATGCGAGTCAACTTTTATCATGAAGGGTATCAATAGAAGCACAATTTTATTAGCTTTCCATTGATATTTTTCGTTATCTGATAAATGATTAGAACCATGCATAAATTAGCGTTAAATAAATAAATAAAATCATCAATTGATGAGGTTATTTATTTAGTTAAAAGTAATCGTCCAGACCCATTTTTTCTTTGCATAATTATGTTGAATGTTCATTCAAAATACCTAATCCACAAAAAATAATTCATTTCCACACCTTATTTCCCTAAAAACATGACTTTTGTAAAAAGCGTGGGAAAAACAACAACCCCATTCCAGCCGTGGCGCAAAACTTGATGGTGACGTCACATTACCTGGCCTCCCAGGCCAGCCCTATACAAATACAGGGCGACTGAGAAAAAAATATAGTACTTGAAGAATTTTGGGTGTTTCTGATATTTTTTTTGTGCGATATGGCATATACTTGCATCCTGTATGGGTGCAGCAAGAAAGCTGTGCCTTTCCAGAGAGCTTAGCACCCATTTCCGACCTATTTGGCCATGATATGTGTGTGTGCAGCGCTGGTGAGAGGCGGGTGAGAGCCGCGGGGTGTGAAGCACATTGTCTTGCCGTGCGCCTCTCACCCACCTCTCACCAGCGCTGCACACACACAACCTGGCCAAATAGGTCGGAAATGGGTGCTAAGCTCTCTGGAAAGGCACAGCTTTCTTGCTGCACCCATACAGGATGCAAGTATATGCCATATCGCACAAAAAATATATCAGAAACACCCAACATTCTTCAAGTACTATATTTTTTTCTCAGTCTCCCTGTATTTGTATAGGGCTGGCCTGGGAGGCAAGGTAATGTGATGTCGCCGAGCCGTGGTCCGTCGTCTGCTGGTCGCCAGTTGTGTTTTGAGAGCTCGGGGAATTTACAGGTTTTGAATGCGGATCATTTAAAAACGGGTGACTGGATGCAAACAGTGACAACCTATTGTTGATATACTCCATCATGGCTATATTTTGACTGCATTAAATCAGGAATGATGAAATGGTCTGGACGATTACTTTAACGCTAATTTATACATGGTGCTAATTCATTTATCAGAAAACTAAATATATAAGTAAATAAATAACATCATCAATCGGGAAAATGACCCGATTGATGATTTTATTTATTTAGTTAACGCTAATCTATGCATGGTGGTAATTCATTTATCAGAAAACGAAATACATCAATGGAAAGCTAATAAAATTGCACTTCTATTGATACCCTTCATCATAAAAGTTGACTCGCAAAGTTTTAAATGGCGAAGAGTTGAAGTGAATTTCATGCATATTTCTTCAGTCTCGTCATGGCATTTCTTTAGCGTGTTTTACTGTTTTTTATTTGATAATATTATAGAACAAACATTTACGAAGATTACATATATACTGATAAACCAGTCTATATGATCCGTATATCTATATGAATCCGAGCGGCCCTCTGACTTAAAGGCCATTGTGCAACAGGCCGATATTCCGTGCGCGGTCCAGATTTACAGTAGTCTATGGTTAGGGTAATAATCCTCCCGGGAGGGCGGGACAGAACGGACCACTCGGCGGAGGCTGGCGAATGCGGGGCGGGGCGGGGCGGGGCGGGGCGGGGCATACTTGTTTTCGTACAATTCCGTCACTTATCTGGTTTTTGGGACACTGACTATTATTTCCTGGCAAAGTTTTAGTGCTTTTTCTGATAAAGATACATTGTTATCAATGGAAACAGCGACCCTAGGATTTGGTGATGAAAAAAAAAAAAAAAAAACTTTTTAACAGGTTTCCGAAAGATAAAAAAATATCTCCATCTGAAAAAGCACCAATTTTTGTCCAGGAAAACATAGTCTGTAGTGTCTTAGAAAATGACCGCGCAGTTCTCGTCCACTTTTTCCCAAAAGAGATATATACGTATTGATACAATTGTAAGGTAACTATTGTACAGCTGAAGGCCTCAGGCGACTCCACCCAGACCGCCAGTTTAAGCCGGTGCGACTATGGCGACAGTGTAACAAATCCAGGGGCGTAGCTAGACCTTTTGGGGCCCGGGGGGCTTACTTTCTGGAGGGGCCCCCTTTAAAGTTTGCAGGTGTTTTGGGGGGGGAGGCAACCAACTGGGGGGTTTCGGGAAATTTTTGGAAAATGAACATATTTTGGTGCATTTTGACACTTTCAGAGACATCTTTCAATGCCCATAAATCCTTTTTAATTTGAATTAAAAAGCCTATGATGGCACTCAAAAGATACAGATCAAATTAAACACAAACACCAAGGCGTTTAAGCCAAGTTTGTAGAGGATAACAGGAGTTTTGTTTAATTGAGTGATGAATTTGGGGGCCCCCCTTCTCTTGGGGGCCCGGGGGCCGATTTCAAACAGCCCCCCCCCCTTAGCTACGCCACTGAACAAATCTACAACTTTGCTTCAACACTGATTTTCGCCCCGCCGTATCTTTAGCCCCGGAACACGCCCGCCGTACCTCTAGCCGCGGCGTCAAGATAAAACCTGCCTGTCATTCACACCGTCAATAAAACACAAGCCTTGGTTGTCATTAGACTTAAAACTCCATCAGGCGAGGAGTATTGATGTTATGGTAACTGTTACGCGCACACGCGCGCACACACACACACACACACACACACACGACTGCCTGGATGAATAACTGAATAAACCTTGACTGACAGGCTGAATAAGTGACTGACAAGCAATGAATGGCAATAAACACATAAATAACACTTATAATAACCCCCAGTCACACACACTCGTAATATAATCAAACATTTATCGGTGGTGAATATTCGATCATTATTCCTCCCCCAAACAAGCGGCCGCCTCCACCTGTCCTATTTCTTCCTCCATTATCTCCCTTATTTCCCTCTTGCCGCCATTATCAACGCCATCAATGGATCCCCCGAGGCAGTAGTATTGGTGAACCATGCATTATACTCACGCCATTAGGATAAAGGAGATGTTCAGGGATACACAAACAGTACTGTAGGCATTCCTGTTTACAGACGCAACCTTGATCTTGATCTTGAACTTGATCTTGATCTTGATTTGGGAGTCACCCAGCGGCTGCTGTCGGTGAAGCCTTTGGTCCGGCGTTCTCCCACATGCGTAATCTGTTGGGAGAGAAGCAAAAAGGGGGGGGGGGGGGGGACACAGCCAGGTGTTTCACCCCCCTCCCAGCACCACACCCACACGGGGTCCCCCATCACTGAGGGGCCCCCTGTCTCTCATTCTCTCTCCTACGTGCTCTCTAAGAATTCTCCAAGAATTCTTTTACACTCTCAATCACACGACTGTCACTCCTCCACTCAGCACACAACCCCAGCAGGTACTCCATCTCCATACTCCTGTCTCTCAACTCTCGCCATTCTTCCACTCCGACCTCTCCTACCACCACTTCCAACATCTTTGTTCTAGCATACTCATACCGTTCACATTCCAGCATCAAGTGCTCCACGGTTTCATCCACTCCTGTCACACACATCACACACCCCTTGCTGCCACCATTCTTCCATCTGTACATACGCCTATTTACCTCCAGCGACTTTGTCCTGGCTCTGAAGAGTAAATCCTCTCCATAGCCACCATCATAGAACCTTTCATACCATGGCTGGTCCTTTCTCCTGTACCATTCCAGTGTTGATTTCTCACTCATTCCCCTCAGCCATTCTTCTTTCCCTTTCTCTTCCACTCTCCTATTTATTTCCTTTTTGCATACAGCCATACTCCCATGTCTCATCACTCCTGTCACAAACATTCCCAGTTCACCTGTCCATCTTTCCACTTTTACTGAGTCTTTCATCCACTTCCCATACATATTCCAGTCCCAAACCTTACTTGCCCATTTGCTGTCATCCATTCGTTGCAGTCTAGCTCTGTACCTCAGTCCTGCCTTTGCTATCCTCTCTCTGAACGTGCTCCATCCCATGTCTCCTCTAATCGCTTCCACTTGCTTTTTGTACAGTACAACAAAAATATATATATAATTGAGAAAAAAATATTTCTGTTGTGAAAACAGCCACATGGCAATTTGCTATCTAAAAGTGCCACAGTGGATTCCCCAGCACCACTCACTTAGTCTCATTATGAAATAATTATACTACAATGATAAAATTGGTGTTCATAAAGCCCATTTGCTTAATTTTCCTTATTTCCCCTCTCGTTTTCGAATAATGATAAGGTTATGATTTAAATTAGTGATTTAAAAAAAAAATATTTGATTTAAATCATGATTTAAATCAGTGATTAAAATCAACTTGATTTAAATCAAACAACCCTGCTTTTTATTCTTCTTCTTCTTGTGACCTCTTACATTTTAACTGTCGTACAATGTCGAAAATTGCCGTACAGTGCTCTGGCAACAAATAAAAAATATGGTAACAAGCGTTCGTTAATCAATCAATCATTGGGGCCATACGCCGGGGGGCGCGTCGCCTCGCCCACCCTACGACGCCACTCCCGGGGGTCACCACGCGCGAGTTCCCATGCAGGCTAGGGTACGCCGTAGGTCCAATGAAAAGTGAAATATAGATTATTTCGAATTTGGCAGGGTGTTTTCTTATATAAAATTGAATTGTAAGGGTGGTTTGTCCCCTTCAACTTTTTGGTTTGAGTACTTCTTGCTATGCAAAAATGGACTTTTATATTTATATGCAAAACATAGCTTAAAGTGCGATTTTGCATTGTAAGAATTGCTCAAATACAAAAATGGAATGAGATAAAATCGTCTTAGAATTCCATTTTACATAGGAAATTGGCATGCCAAAGTTGAGAAAAAGAATTTTTGTTATACGGCGTACCCTAACCAGGGTACCAAAATAGTTGGATTGGGTTACGATGGGAGGAAGGACAAGACCAGGGCGATGGTGCCCGACAGCTATGGGAAACTGCACCCAAGGTTGATCAGGGAGGAGCATGTGTCAGTGACAGAGGAGCCATCTGGAAGGTACCTTTGGCACTTTGTACCAGAGGACCCGGTGCCACCTGAGAAGCCTGCGTTCAAGGTGGCTCAGGCTCTCTATGATCTGCTGGTGACATACGACTCCACCGACTCACTGATCGTACTGCAAGGTGACTCAACTAGGGCCAACACGGGGTGGAAGGGTGGTACTCACGCCCATTTGGAGAAGATGCTGGGACGCAAGCTCTTCTGGAGTATATGCGTGTTGCACACAAACGAGTTGCCCCTGCGCCACCTTATCACCAGCACCGACGGGCCTACTTCATCTGACACTGGCTTCACGGGTCCAGTGTGCAGTCTGCTGTCCAGCGTGAATGAGATGCAGTACAACGCAGAGTTCAGAGGAGTGCCAGGCGGTGAAGATCTCATGGAGATACCGGAGTATATCCTGGTCAACATGTCCACTGACCAGCAGGTCTCCTACCAGCTGGTCCAGGCTGTGAAGCGGGGCGTTCTCCCGTCCGAGCTGCAGGAGATCAAGTGTGGCAAGGTGTCCCACTCCAGATGGCTCACCACAGCCCAGTCGCTCGTGTACATGTGGACCAGAAAGCATGGACTGACTGGCAAAGAACTGAACACCCTGGAAATCCTAGTCAAGTACTGCCTGCAGGTGTACTTCAAACTCTACTACGACATCAAGGTTCACCACAGACTAGAGGACGGCCCCAGCACATCCTCACGCAGCTCAGAGTGATGAGGTCGCAGCCCAAGAAGGTCCAAACAGCTGTGACCTTCTACGTGCGGACAGGAGCATGGTTCGCACACTCAGAATGTGTCCTCCTCTCGCTGATGGCGAGTCAGAGTGAGGACGACCGCAGGTTCGCCGTGACCCAGATTTTGAAGCTGAGGGCTGGCGAGGAGTATGGGGACACCAGTGTAAGACCTCGCATCACACCCAAGCTGAACTTGTCAGCCACCAGCTTGCAGACACTGATCAGCTGGCAGCCTGGCCAGGTGCACGAGCCGGCATTCACCTGTTCAGTGTCCGGGGATCAGATCCAGGAGATCCTGGTCAAGCCGTACGAGGTTCCGGAGTTCTCTATCCACACTCAGAGCACCGAAAGAGTCGTGAAGCAGGTGACAGAGGCTGCGGCAACAGTGGTGGGGCAGCAGGCCAGAGACGGGTTCATCCGGGCTCGGGCCCACCACCGGGAGACCATGCCTTGCTTCAGGTCTAAGAAGGACATGATGGACACGTTCTAGGCCAACGTAGAGGCTGTGACACTGTGATGTAGTGCCTGATGAACCAACTGATCAGAAAGAGCTTACCACGCTAGTCATTTGGAACTCATATTTGTGCGTGATGCAATACACAGGACCAACCGGACACTGCGTACTCATTTAAGCATTATTCGATAAGGGTGCAATATAAAAGTGCGATTTTGCATAGTAAGAATTGCTCAAATGCAAAAAGGGAAATAGATAAAATCGTCTTAGAATTCCATTTTACATAGGAAATTGGCATGTCACAGTTGAGAAAAAGAATGTTTGTCATACGGCGTACCCTAAATTGCAGGCTCCTTTCCCATACCAAGCAGCTCTCGACAAGAAACATCAACTTGCCCCAGCCACGAGCCTTGTGGGCGCCCCCTTGGCCTCCTCCACGCCGGATTGTCTCTTACAGATACAACCCGAGGGGAAGGATCGGTTTCAGGGTAGCGTGCCACATGCCCATATAGCCGAAATTGGCGCTGACGGACTATGCAGGTAATAGGCCTCGATTCAGTCTCACGGTGCAATCGCTGATTTGATACGTAATCATCCCAGCGATACCCCATGATTCTGCGAAGACACTTATCACCAAAGGCATTGATTCGTCTCTTCAAGTCACTATTTAGTGTCCATGTCTCACAACCATAGAGTAAGACAGGGATCACAAGCGACTTGAAGATCCGGATCTTTGTCCTCCTGCACAGGTACCGACAACGCCAAATACTCCCGCTGAACGAGTCCATAACACCGTGGGCTATGCCAATCCGCCGTAAGGCTTCTTGACGTGACCCGCCGTCATTATGGACTGCGCTACCAAGGTATGTAAAACTTTCCAAGATCTCAATGTCCTCGCCACACGCATGAACAGACTGTACTGCTTCATCTAGTAAGTCTCCAAACACCTGGACCTTGGTCTTGAGCCAGGAGACCTCAAGTCCCAAAGGCTTTGCCTCCTCGTGCAGCGCCTCGAGAGCCATCACCAGGACCTCCAGCGACTCAGCAAAGATTACTGCATCATCGGCAAAAACAAGATCAGTGATCTTGGTGTTGCCGACGGATGCTCCACAATCACTTTGATCTACAACCTTGTCCAATACCCAGTCCATACAAGCGTTCGTTAATGCATTGCTCTAAATTACTACCATGATATAATGCTATACGTATTAACTAAATGAGACTCTTACCGAATCAAAAATTGTATGTACAAGTTGATTATATGAAAAAAATTATTACTTTAGTAGACGCATATATTTTCAGTTTCTATGCATCCTAGACAGCAATGTTACATTTGTTAAATGAATTTGAATAATCTTTTGATATGAAAAAAAACTATATAGAATCATGTACAAAAAATTTGCTATGAAGTCCGCGAAACATGCATATTTGAGTGAGATTCACAGGCTCTTAACGGGATCCTAATAATCAGTGTAGTTGCCCAATGCCTCACCACCTTCTCTCTTCACGTATCCAAACCACCTCAATCGCCTTAGTCACTACTCAGCTCCTTCAATCCATATATAACCTGTCAGGGTGGCATGGTTGGTAGAGCCGTGAGCTCGCGTGCAGCGTCCCTGCATTCGGTCAGCGGTTCGAGTCCACCAAGTTCGTCCTGGCGTGGTGGCGCTTTGTATAGTCAATAAGTAATAACCGTGTAGTTGATACTTGCAAAGTGTCTAGATAGGATCAAAGTATATATCTTATCAATCCACGTATTCTTGCCACCTCTTCACTGCATATTTCATCTCCATGTGATCCTCAACATTCTCCGATCACAACTAACCAACACATCCTCCAACTTCTTCGTCAAAAACAATGTTCTAAACCTAACTAAGATATTTAACTTCATTCACATTATCCATTGTCTGGCCATTGAAACTTATCTTACATCTTTTTTGCACTCAATTTTTATTCTATATGAATATGCAAATTCAATCATAAGAACATAAGAAAATAAGGAAGCTACAAGAGGTCGTGACACCTACACGTGGTAGTTCCTCTTACTTAATAATAAACACTACCTACATCCACCTTTCCATTTTCTTTTCAATCCATGAGATTGTTTAGCAGACTCTAGCTTCCTTTTAAAACTCCCTTTTGACTCCGCATGAACTAGCTAATGACTGAGTCCATTCCAATCATTTACCACCCTATTTGTGAACCAGTCACAATCCAGTCCTATTTGTGAACCAGTCACAATCCAGTCCTATTTGTGAACCAGTCACAATCCAGTCCTATTTTTGAACCAGTCACAATCCAGTCCTATTTGTGAACCAGTCACAATCCAGTCCTAGTTGTGAACCAGTCACAATCCAGTCCTAGTTGTGAACCAGTCACAATCCAGTCCTAGTTGTGAACCAGTCACAATCCAGTCCTAGTTGTGAACCAGTCACAATCCAGTCCTATTTGTGAACCAGTGAACAATCACTTAACTCTTTCTCCTCTCAGACAGGGCTGAATATATTTACCAGTTTTGGTTCATCCTTTTCACTTCCCATGGAGAACACGGAGGCATGTAACGCCCGGCGTCACTGTGGCTCTCCAGCTCTCCTCTTCCACGTGGCCATCTCTTTTTTCATCTTGCGAAGGTCATCAGTAAGGCGTAGGTAATCCTCGACCTCTGTGGCCTGAGGAGGAGGGAGACGCCGAGGGAGTCACAAAGGCACGCAAAATAGCAGTGTTATGAACAGAACAATGCTGTAGCGATAGATATTGAATATAACAATGGTATTCCGATCTTATCATTTTGTTTACCTTATGATAATTCAACTTATGTAGGCTACTACTACTACTATTGCTACTACTAGGTTACTATTACTATTAGTACTACTACCACTACTGTTACAGTATTTGCCTGCCATTACTTCTGTCTATACCTGCTGTGGTGAAGATTGAAGGGCGGTAAGTTTGGTGTTGGCAGAGGTGTTGACCCTGCGTACCCTGGCCTCAACCCTGCTGGTGGTGAGGCGTAGACGACTCAGCTCTCGCTCTGCCGCCACCACCGCGCCCCGCACCGCCTCCAGGATAGCCGCGCGTCGCTGCTCCCCCGCCTCCAAGGTCACCGCACGCCGCCTCTCTCGTTCTGATGATTTATGTATTCATCATTGTATTCATATGAAGGGCACGTATGATTCTTGATTTTACTTTGGTAGCTTTACATATTCACAATATAGGGCCATTAAAAAATTACGTAAATCTTTTTTTGGTTATTTTTGACCCCTCCCTCCCCCCCTTGTCACGCTCTCTATTTTTGGCGGCGTACGTCACACTAGCACTTTTTCCGTCAGTTTTTTCATCAACTTTCTGAAAAAGTTTTGAACAGAAAAGAAAAAGAAAGAGAGAAAAGAAAAAATATACAATTTCTTGACTGCAACCCCTCACACACACACACACACACACACACACACACACACACACACACACACACACACACACACACACACACACACACTTCACCATACCCCTCTCCCCCCTTTAGGCGTTACGTAATTTTTGAACGGCCCCTAACAGGTGAGGATCAGTCTCTCTCTCTCTCTCTCTCTCTCTCTCTCTCTCTCTCTCTCTCTCTCTCTCTCTCTCTCTCTCTCTCTCTCTCTCTCTCTCTCTCACCCAGGTGTCGCAGAAGGGCGGACAGCAGCCCGCGATTGTGGTCCACACGCGCCTTGACCTCTGAATGTTCCAATTGCTGCTTCAGGAAGTTGATCTGGTGACGGGGACGAAGAAGAGTAGCTATAGTGCTTATTGACAGTGATAATCATTTTGATAATAGTTATGGTGATAATTATGAAAAGGAAGATGAAAAGAAGGCACGTGTATAAGGAAGAAAATTATAATGATGTAATTCCACATTACATCATAATAATCGAAGCTGGATATTACACCCGAGTAACTCTACTTGATGAGTAGACCCCTCTACAGGTAGGCTAACCCAGGGTCAGATAGCTATATGACCCTGGGCCCAGATCCAGCAACGAAGGAAGTATCTCCAGCTACCACCCGCTCCTCCCACTACATAGTAGATACTACCTACCCTTACTACGTATCCAGCAAGCCTCCCTCGGTAGTTAGTAAACGGGTAGGAAGGCCCTAACTGGCTAAGGCGAGTAATGACGTTATTGCACACGAACTTGTTTGTGTTCCTTATCTAAGGTAGGTCCAAAGGAACACGATAAACTTTCTGGGTTTACTGATTCAAATTAACAATAGTTATCTCTCTCTCTCTCTCTCTCTCTCTCTCTCTCTCTCTCTCTCTCTCTCTCTCTCTCTCTCTCTCTCTCTCTCTCTCTCTCTCTCTCTCTCTCTCTCTCTCTCTCTCTCGTGTAATCGTGTAATCGTGTAATCGTGCTCCTCTCGTGTTAAGGTGACAGAACTCTCACCTGCGACACAGGCTGCCCTGCCGGGTCCTGGCCTCCTCGCCTTCTCTCCCTCTTTGCTCTGGTCTTGCTGAGGTCACCGCGAAGGATGACTACTTGAACCCACTCCTGCGACGCCTGCCTCAGCCATGCCCGCAGCTGCTCCTCCATCAGCCTGCATGAGAGGAGGAAGCGCTTATCAAACATCTGTACTTTTCGCTAATGTGTTTATGTTTCTCCGATGTAACGCCATATGCAATGTTTCCATTTCAGGCATTTGCAAAAACAGCACAGTCTATAGCCTATACAGTATAGCCAAAGGTGGGCATTCCGCAATTTTAGTCCGCAATTCCGCAACTTGCGGAATGGTAATTTGGTTGCGGAATTGCGCAATTACAGATGCCTGAAAAAATTGCGGAATTGCGAAATGCGGACCGCCAAAATTTTGAAACGCAATCGCAATAACTTGCGGAATGGGTAAATCGGTTGCGGAATTGCGCAATTACGGATGCCTGAAAAAAATGCAGAATTGCGGGTTGCGGACCGACAAAATTTAGAAACGCAATCGCAATAATTGTGACGGTCACCACCTTCAAAGTGGCAAGTGCCCGCGTGAACATAAATTCCCACCAAATATTGTGGAGACGACACTGCCAACTTGCTAAGTGTAGCACAGTCACTCAGTCAGTGCGTGCTGGAACTTGGGATTGAGAGCGTGTACGCTGGCCGTGTGTGTGAATATTTGCCAACCTCTACATGCTGAACCAGAAGAAGTGGGAGGAGGAGGAAGAGGAGAAAGAGGAAGATTAGTAGATTACTTAGATTAGTGATTACTAGCCAGTAGACTGTGAAGTGTAAAAGTAAAGAAAAACACTAAAAGAGACAAAGACTTAATTGTGAAGGACAAGTAAC
The DNA here is from genome assembly GCA_016584305.1 of Chionoecetes opilio. Lineage (NCBI taxonomy): Eukaryota > Metazoa > Arthropoda > Malacostraca > Decapoda > Majidae > Chionoecetes > Chionoecetes opilio. Next base: position 258,855 of record JACEEZ010015588.1, on the reverse strand, counting down.
ATGTATAGACAGAAACAGAATAGGAATACAGAAGTATTAAACACTAATAAAGAGTCTAGAGACATTTTTTGTTTTAATTTTAGGTGTTTAAGAGTCTAGAGATGTTTAAGAGTCTAGAGACATTTTTGGTTTTAATTGTAGGTGTTTTGTTTTAATTGTAGGTGTCAAAATTAGTTTGCGGAATTGCGGAATTGCGATTGCGAAAAGGCCTATCTGAAAAAAATTGCGGAATTGCGATTGCGGACTGGTGCAGGTCGGAATTGCGGAATTGCGATTGCGGAATTGGAAAAAAAATAGCGATGCCCACCTCTGCAGTATACACTATACAGTGTCCGGCTTTCAAGTCACCGTCAGCAAGGCACAGGGCGTGTTGAAGCAGGAACACAACATATTGTTTAGTATAGCATTATGGAATGAGCTAATGTCATGTATACGAGTAAATAAACGTGTGGCTGCTATCAGGCAGTTCTTTTAATTAACCTCTTCACGCCCAGATCTTTCCTTTGCTATATAAAATCGTCTGTTGTTAGCCTTAAATTTACGAAAAGTGACTAAATATACCAAATTAGCTAGTGGACAAGGATACTAAACAGGTCCTATCTATAAAACATTGCTTATATTCATTAAAAATCGGCTAATGGTACCCAAATTACAATGTAAATTACGTTATGGGCCTCAAGGGGTTAAGAAATACACGTATACAATAATGTAGGCTTATGACTCGGAATAAAAAAAATTGCCTGCTATGAAATGTAATGAACATTTTAGTGCACATTACAAAAAACTTAGTGATTCCGTTCAATTTTAAAAATATGTCCCCCACACAAGCTTAGAAATCTTTGAAATTTTCTAATAGCAGTAATGGTATATTACATTGCACAAACTACAAATTGTTGGTAGCAACAAACTTTAGATCTAAATACTTGTCTTTTTTGCATTTTTCACCCAGCTCTTCCATCATCTTCACAGCCCTGTCGGCAATCATATTCGAGCGAGGTACATCAAGCACTGATGGTGCCTTGCTCCAGTGAGTTTTCAAGCACTTCAGGGCACTGGCACATCCCAACTTTGTAATGCCGAGGAGGAGGTTGTCATACGTTGTCTCTATGAATTTTTGAGCACTGAACCAGGCTTCTTGCCACTTTTCAGCGAAGAAGCATGCTGGAAGCTCCAAAACACTGCGCCATGATGGCAGTAGAAAGTATGCAATGAAGGTATAAATAGCCCTCGAGTTCCATCGGGTACTGTGTAGCGAAGGCAGCTTCCTCCACTTGATGACCGGGAACGCAGCGTGCTTCTTACAATGCTGGAATGCCTAGCAGAGTTCATACAAGAATTTGAAGTCGTCCCTCCAGCCGGGGTTCTCGTCCACATCCATTTCTGTTTCTGCCTTGTACTCACGTTGTAGTTCTTCGTAGTTTTCCAACAGTTCATCGATGAACTTGTAGTTCAGACTCGGTTTGGTCGTCGTTTTAGAAACGTAGAAGTCCAGAACGTGTTTCAATATTCTGTCCAATATGGATGCTGACATACCAATGTATTGAGGTATCTCTAAACCTTTTCCAACCATCGCTCTCTGTATTCTCACAACAACGCCATTTGATCGTCCAGTGTTTACGGAAGTTGTGTCACATATGATCATTTTAATGCTTGACCAGGCATCATATTCATCAATAATTTTCTCCAGTGCATCATATACATCCTGAGAAGATCCGCTTTTGTACCGTGCAACTCCAAATTTAATCTCTCTAGTTGCACTTTTGAGGCAGACTACATGATACTCATGTTTTAACAGTCTTTTGCTATCAAAGTGAAGACAAAAGTCCTTCTCTTCCTTCAGAAGAGATTTGATTTCATCCTTCATTTTTTCTGCAAACCTGACGACTCCGCGCCAGACACTTGATTGTGTGGGTGTAGGAAGAGCCAGACCTTCTTCTCCGAGTCACCAATGTTGTGGCCTGGTATGTCGCAGATGGTTTCTTTCTCATGGTTGGCTCTGGCTCATCATCAGAGCTGCACTCTGTTGCGCTGCTCACATTGTTTGCTTGAGGTCCAGATTAATGTTTCCTATTGGTTGATTAGCAGCGATTGCTCACTGTGGCTAATGGACACATGTCTCTGTCTTTTTGAAGGATGCACGGATGAATTTGGTGCAGGCTTATGAGTGGTATATCCCACCTTCACACGATTCCTTTTGTTTGTGATGAAAGCTCTCTTATCTCGCGACAAGCAAGCACCATCAACTTTAGTGATGTCAAATATCTGTCTTATATCATCAAAAAGTATTTTTTCGGATCCGTTGGTTCTTCTCATGCAAACCTAAGTTGGTCAGTCGTGCATTATGCTTGCTGACAAGAGTGGGAAAGCTGAGTTTTTCCCACAACTGAGTCATTCATTGACAATCCGTTGAATTCTAGTATTTTTCAATTCTCTTCTATCCATAACTGCCATAACACTATGGACCTTTAAACTGGTAACCGTAAATAGTTGTGCGTATGGAAAAGCTATATCCCACGAAGACTTACCAGTTACAACTGCATTGAAATTACGATTTTTTTATAAATTTAATGTGATAGAGGACCATCACCATACATAGTGAAATTCACCAATATAAGTGCCTCGGTGGGGGAAATATTTTCATGCAAAAGAACAATAACTATAACTAATATGATAAGCATATGGAACCTCATCGCTTAACATAGCAGGAATTTTAAAATTCGAAAAAAATTTGTTTTAGTCATAACCCTACATCCTCGCCTCCCTCAGCCACCTACTTGTGTAACTGGTCGTAACTGAATCTTTTTGAAGTCGTGGTGAGCGTGGCAAGCCCCTCCTGCGCCTTCTTCAGGTCTTTGTGGCTGCCCTCGGCCTCCAGGACTGACACCTGCGCGTCATGGCCACGATGATTTAGATTTTAGACGGATTAATTTTTATCTGTTTGTTGCAACTCTTATTTCCAGGTTGGCTGTGTAATTTTAGTTCTTTGTATTTACCTATTTGCATGTTTGCATGATTGAGTCAAGCTCGTAATATCCAGTAATATCCATCCTAGCTCCGTAATATCCAAACTTTAATGCTAAATTATTATGTTTTTCTTTAATTCAATGTATTGCACACACCACTTCCTCCGATAGAGTGTATTCCTATGATGGATTGCTTGATTTGGAAAACTGAACTATTGCACATAATTATTTAGCGCCTCTTCTCTGCTGAAGTTGAGTTTCCTTGTTGAAATAAGTCCTATATATATATTATTTTCTGTGTATACTTGTCTAGTTCCTGTTCTCAGCTAAAACATGTGAAGGCAACTCATGTAGTAACTAACTAAGCTTTCATTAATTTACTACTTTGATACCTGTCCCTTGATCTCCCAACACGTCGAAATCTCTCGTTATTTACCTGTAAGCTACTCCCCACCTGGTATTTATGAAGCTCCTGGTGCCACATCTTCTCTCGCTTTCTCTTGTTGGCCAGGACGATCTCTAGTTCTCGCTGCCACAGACGCGTCTTCTGTCGTTCTGATAGTCTGTTGAGAGACAGCTTCATGGGTCCTCCTGTCTGCTAAGTGGTCCATTGTGCAGTTATATAGGCCTTCCTACGTATATTTCTAGTACGCTAGCTCTTTCTAGTACGCTAGAAATACGCTCAACGATATATTTCAATAATGTCCAACGACTACTCTGATTTTTGTCTGTTTGATTTGCATTTGTTTATCAACAGAGCGCCGCGACATATTAACGGAACCATACCTGGCGGCTGGTCGGCTTGTCCCTCGTGTCATCACCTGGCCACGCCGCAGCCCACGTACGTCCAGCGAGGAGACCGAGGGCGTGGCTGTCCCGGACCCTTTGTTGGGGGACGGGTGGAAATGAACACAAATGAACATACACAAAAAACACATACCAGTTGGCTATGCTCTACGCTTATATAATATGTGCTTCCCTCTCGTAGTATGTCTTTTTATTTCCTCCCTACTTTGTTTCTTCCCTCCCTCACCAGAAGCTGCTGCCGTGGCGAGGGTTCCCTGCTGAGTGTCATCCTGCACCTGGCTGCTGAGGTAGCGTGTGTACAGGTCAGCCTCGGCCTGCAGCAGCGAGCACAACGCCTGCAGCTCGGCCCCGACACTCTCCAACTGCTCCACGCTCAGTCCTGCACCAGTACGGTTCTTCTCAATGGTTTTGTTCCAATGTTTAGTATATATATATATATATATATATATATATATATAGTACATCTTCAACATGATTAATTCGTAGGTATCCTTTATTTTACTTAACCGTATATATATAGAGTTAAAGAAACAAATCAGAAACGTGTAACTTTTGCTTGAATGGAGGGTGTAGAACTTTTTTTCTCCTCTCTCTCACCTGCTATCTCCTCCTCGGTGACAGAGGGTCTCTCTCTCACCTGCTATCTCCTCGATGACGGAGGGTCTTTCTCTCTCACCTGCTATCTCTCCTCGTATCTCCCCCTACTGCTACCCCCGGGGGGGTCTCTCTCACCTGCTATCTCCTCCTCGGTGACGGAGGGCGCGCAGCTCAGCTCCGTCAGCAGTGATGACGCCGCGCTGCCCCGCCGACCCTCCCCCGCCATCATAGGGCGCTAAGGGCCCCTCACTCACACCCTCGGCAGGGCACTCAGTGTTCTAGTCCTCCCTGTGCTCGGAGTACGGTGCTCTGATGTGTGTGGGATTTTGAACACAAGGTGGAATCTGCTCGTAACCGCACAGTATTCCTCCACTTCAGGTCCATCTTCACTTTCGTCACCTGGATTCACCTGTCAGTGGGTGGCAGCGAGCCTTATACCCCGCCACCCACACGGCGCCACAGCCACTGATGAGTGACTTACTGTGACTGGCCTGGCGCCGCGCGGCGAGCCTGGCGACAGGTGCCATGGTAACAGCGTCTCACGTTGCCATGACAAAGAATGTGTCCCGTACAATGTAACGAGTAATGATTTATATTCTTTCAATTGTAGTGAAGTAAGAGTATTAGAAAGCAATACTTCAGTATAAAAAAGTGAAAGTACTGAACATTATTAGTCTGAAGTAAAAGTATTAGAAAACAATATTTGAGTAAAAGTGAGAGTACTAAAAATGTTTAGCACTTGTTAAACAGTAAATATCGATTTTTTTTACTTAAGTACAGTAATCAAGTATTTTTACTTCGTTACTTCACAGCACTGATAGGCGGGGGTATTTTAAACTAGATCCAATATTACATTGACCTAACCTTCCCTGGACAATATTAAGTCTTCCATCACTACGCAAAATCTGCTAATGCTACGCAATATTTTCTAAAGCCTCGCAGTCTCCTAGCGCCACATAAGATCCTTTCACACCATATACAATATCCTATCGCCACACGTAATCTATTGTCACTATGCGAAAACAACCTCGCAATATCACATACAATCTCCCATCATCACAAAAATATTACCCTAACAACACATCAATATTCCTAAGACCCCGTAGGCCCCTTGGTATTGTACTACCTGTGGTTTTTAAACTAAATGTAACGCTGTTCTAAGTTCTAACCGTTTCACCAGTGGAGTTCTATTAAAAGTGCCTTCAGGTAGGGATGAAGGAGCGCGTAACGGTTTTTTATCGTCACGATAGACATGCGACGATCACGATAGTGTCACGAAGCTGCTACATAGATAACGATAGCGTCACGTCAGACTTATGATAGCGCTGCATTGGGTACAAAAATCTCGAGTTTCCCGATTTTTCAGTGTATGCACTAACTTTTTGTGGCCTCGGCCGAGTGCGTCACGAGCGTGGTCACGTTCGGTCACGATGGATCCATAACCAGGACTATTACGGCACTGCGCATTGCATTGTTGGCGCTTTCGTGGTTCGATTATGGAATGTGTGTAGGGGGCTTAAACGATCACACAGACACACACTTTGTCCTTTCGTCCACCAATATAAAATTATAAGCCTCAATTCAATAATCGAGGCTTGCCAAAATTTCTTATTATATATAAAGGCAATGTAAGTTATATAGCGACATGAACATATATGACTTGAAATATATGTTTTTAATAAATATAGTTATTGATTTTACATGTAAGATAGAACTAAATAAAATACATTCTGAAAAAAAAAAGATAAAAGATAAACGTATAATAAATTACATATATAAGTTACAAATATGAAAAACTTAAAAAGCATTAATAATTGTAGTATTGTTTTGTGTTTATATAAAGATACAATTGAATTACATCTCTATATTGTGTCTTAACCCCTTCACGCCCAGATCTTTCCTTTGCTATATAAAATCGTCGGTTGTTAGCCATAAAATTACGAAAACTGACTGAATATACTAAATTAGTTAGTGGACAAGTATACTAAACAGGTTATAGCTATAAAATATTGCTTATAGTCACTAAAAAGCGTCTAATGGTAGCTAAATTACAATGGAAATTACGTTCTGGGTCACAAGGGGTTAAGCTCCCTTCACACATTCCATAATCGAACCACGATAGCGCCACCAATTTAATTATTGACGCTATCGTGAAATTTGACCACGATAAACGCAGACCAAGATAGCCTCACAACAATGTCACGCTGCCTGTAAGTATGTGTCATGATGGTCGTAAGATGGTCACGAAAGAGTCATGACAGCTGTAAGACTATGTCACGAATAGAAAATCAACGGTCATTTTGTCGTCACGATAGAGCTACGATAACCACGACAGTGCCATGACGGTGCCATGAAAGTATCACGATAGTGTCAAGAGCTAGCAACATGCCCTACACGTGGGTAGGTGTTGCCATGGGGATGGAGAAGGAATGGGGGTAGAGATAAAGGTGGGAGAAACAGGGGTGGGTGTTGGTGATAGAGAAGGGGGGAAAACGGGGGTGGGGCCCGTGGGGGTGTAGTGCTAAAGAAAGGGGTGTTGGTGTTGGTGGGGAAACGGGGGGTGGGTGGAGAAGACGTTGTTGGTGGTGGTGGGAAATGTGAGTGGTTAAACGTGGGGGGAGGGGGAGTCGAGGGGGGGTGTCACCACGTGGTGATGGGAGTAGGGGGTAGGGAGTCGCGGGTTGGTGGAGGTGAATGAGAAAGGGGGGAGAAGGCGGAAGAGGGTGCAAAAAAGGGGGGGAAGGTAGGGATGAGGGCGCGCGTAACGGTTTTTCATCGTCACGATAGAGATACGACGAATAGTGTCACGAAGCTGTTACATAGATAACGATAGCGTTACGATAGACTTACGATAGCGCTGCGTTGGGTACAAAAATCGGGGAGCTTCCCGATTTTTTAGTGCATGCACTAACTCTTCGTGGCCTCGGCCGAGTGCGTCACGAGCGTCACGGTCGGTCACGATGGACCCATAGGGCTAAATACAAGAATGCTCGTCAAATCCCGGCAGGTGGATATGCCCCACCGTCGTACCTCCACCGGTGGGATAGTCAAGAATTGTACTCAAAAGCCCGGCCAGTGGAGATCTGTGCAGTCGTACCAACACAAGCGAGTCCAAGACGGCATCAGCACTTTGACTGTTTTATACATATCTAATACATTTTACTAGTGTAATTTATCATTTCTGCCATTAAGATAATAGCTTAGTTAGTGTTCGCCACTTGTCTGAGGCGTTGGTGTAGAAAAAATGGGCCCGAGTGATGCTTGTGAGTACATTTGAACGGCCCGCCAGTACTGCTCCACACAATGGCTGACCTCCACCTCCCGCCGCCGCCCGGCTTCCTCACAAGTTAACACACCTATATAAGGCCTCCTGAACGTGATTTTACCTTAATTATGACACGTGTGCATTCACAAGGTATGCATGTTACTCTTGGTTGTGTTGAAAACTCACCTGTAATGGTCTTGAATGAATGTTTGAATGTTTGAATAATTTCGTCATCTCGACGCAGCTGAGATGGATCTCCACTGTAACCAGACAGCTCTCTCACAAAGTACCCCTAGAGAGCTGTCTGCTAGTGCTTATAGTGTTGGCCGAAGCCAGCACCCCGGGAGGCGGGTTACAAACCCCTGGCTAACACCCGGTACCCATTCACTGCTGGGTGGACAGGGGCTCGGGTTTTAAGGAAACAGCCCAACTGTTTCCGCTCCGCCCGGGGATCGAACCCGGGACTTCTCGGTTGTGAATCGAGCGTGCTTCCCCTACACCACGGAGTAACCGATAGATAGCTTGGTCTGGGAAGAAATAGGATGGAATAAGGGCAGAGCGGCATGCAGGTGGGATGTGCATGGTGAACGCAATCAGCTGACTCAAATCTCGACTCGTTGCAATGTCCTCTCGTTGCAACGGGTCGAGAAAATTTCTTGTATATGGCCCATAACCAGGACCATGACGGCGCTGCGCATTGCATTGTTGGCGCTTTCGTGGTTCCATTATGAAATGTGTGAATGGGGCTTCAACTTACCGTTTAGCTCTGGGATCATTTTTTGTTACAACCTTAAACAGAAAATGTTAACCAAGCATATACTTACTTAATCTTCATGTTGTCTAGGTAAGTAAAAGTAAAGATAGGGGCATACGCTATGCTGCGCGTGGCCTTGGTGCTCATCTCCGTGGTATTAGCTTTTAGTCCTGTGGTGGGTTGTTGTCTAGACCCCAGAGGTTAATTCCTCAGAGCCATAGTGCTGTACCGCTGCAGCCGGTCCTGGCGTCCATATAAATTTATAATGTAGGTTATCTTGGTCCAGTAAGGATTTTCTGGGTGCTTTGCATAGTGAAGTGTATCCCAGTACTGGTGGTTCGTCTGGAACTGTCCACAGGTACTATTTGTCCAACTGGGATTTAGACTTGGTCTTCGGAGCACCCGATTATGTCTATGGTGTTTCTTGGGAGGCTGTTGAAGATTTTTGGACTGCTGTAGGCTGGTTGAGAGAAGGGACTTGATCCTTGGCTATGTTGTACGAAAAGTTGTCAACGCGCGAAATACTGTAAACTTCTCCATTCATCTCATACATTTTACTGGTTTTACCTTTTATAACGGCTGCCCTGATATATGTTACAGGCGACATCGAGGCACTTGATTTTCATGAGAGCACAGACAAGTAATAATAGTTACTCAAAAGCTTATAATATCCACGTCAAAAAGTAAAAATGAATCAGGCAGGCTAGCTGTGGGAACAGAAATATGTTTCTTATCGGGTATAATTATTATCCTTTGTCTGGAAACCAGTGCATCTAACTACTATCATTAAAGAACGAGTGTCTCTTAGAGTACCCCGTAACATGTTTCAGGGCAGCAGTAAAGCTGTAAAACATGCAAATCAAAGAGAAAATGTACTTTATGGACCATGTGCGCTTGTGCGGTAACTCGTATGCCCACAAACTCGTATCTGCGCATCTGAATCATTGTACATTGTTGTGTACACTTTAGCTAAACACGGGTTACACCAAACACAAAGTTCACACACAGGTTTATTTCGGCGGGAATATGTAGGTACAGCGGAGGAATGCCACGAGGAACAAGGTGAGGAGGAGTGGTGTCCTCTCACTGTGGTGGTAGGTAGGTAACTGCTAGAAGCTGGTCTAGGAAGCCAGGGCAGGAACCCAGCAACGGAGGTGCGGGAGGAATTTGGGTCACGAGCGAGTCAGGTCCACGCCAGGTGTTGGCTTGACCTTTAGGGGTAATTAGCCAGGTGTGCGGCCCCAAGCTTGGGGCCACCACAACATCATAATACAGCCCAGATGCATACGTGGTAGGGCGCGCATTTTGAGCTCGGTAATTTTACTCACCCCAGTTTGAATGTCGTAGCATTGGATTTTCGATCTCGTATATTGAAAATAGACCCTAATTTACTCAGCTCGTATCATTGATTTCGCGTATAACGGGACTTCCCTGTATATGTATAATATATATATATATACATAATTTATTCTTTGCCAAAGGAGGGGGGCATGGCCGCATGCCCCCCCCACCCTCGGTACGCCACTGGACAAGACCATGGGTGAATGACACGGAGAGAGAGAGAGAGAGAGAGAGAGAGAGAGAGAGAGAGAGAGAGAGAGAGAGAGAGAGAGAGAGAGAGAGAGAGAGAGAGAGAGAGAGAGAGAGAGAGAGAGAGAGAGAGATAATGCTATAGCCGCAGTGGCGTTGCTAGTATCTATCCAATGGGGGGGGGGGGGGGGCACTGGGCAAGAGGAGCGCAGCGACATTTGATGCTACCTACAAGGAGCAAGGGCATATTTTAAAATCCGATAAGTGGTGGGTATTAGAGCATTATACAGAATACGGCAGCCATGGCCAGTGGGGGGGCACGTGGCCCCCTATGACCTCCTGTAGCTACGCCGCTAGTCGAGTTTAATCTAACCTTAATATTTTTGTATCTCCAAAATCAAAAACATTGACAAACTGAACATTATTTTTTTCTCTCTCTCTCTCTCTCTCTCTCTCTCTCTCTCTCTCTCTCTCTCTCTCTCTCTCTCTCTCTCTCTCTCTCTCTCTCTCTCTCTCTCTCTCTCATACATATCTGAGACACTTCGAAACAATTGAAGCATAGTTAATTACTGAAGTGATTGTGATCGTAATTCTTTCAACATTCAAGGTGTACATATATCTGGCACGTTTACTGTCATCAAATAGAACCTTAAAGCTCACGATAGACACACGTTAAGCAAGTCACAGTTCAAGAATCAAGGAGAAAACTGAGAAATGAAACTAAAGTGTAGAGGCTTTACGAGTCATTTGGTACTTGCTTCGTGAACTTCAGCGGGAGGCAGGAGCGGCTTAGCAGCGGTGGCGGTGGCGACGCGGTGCACAGGGCGAATGGTTTGCCGTTTACCTCTATCTCGTTGCTCTGTAATGCATTTAGAGGGCTCGCGTATCCAGCTATAGTGTTACTGCTTGTGTTGTGCTATGTTAAGGTACAACGGCTGCCTGCAAGCTTCGGGCAGGCCGGGTGAAGGCAGGAAGCAGGCCGGGAGTGAGGTGCAGCAGGCCCGAGCTGTTTGTTGCCGTGAGTAGCCAGCCATCTTGTGTGTCATCATGTTTTCCTTGTGATATTTCTTTCATTCATCATATATGTAGGTCTAAGTGAGGTTATTTATGTTTGTTCAAGGCATTTTGTACGGTATATGATGAACCACGATATAATGAAGCAAAGGCTATGAGGTTACCGAGTTATTGATACCATTCCCCCCCCTCTCTCCTCCCTCTTGTTTCTTGAGGCTTAACACTCCTCCTCCCCTCTCTCCCCTTCCCTCCTCGATGACGGCGTCTCTTACTTTCAGTTTTTTCAGTCAGTCAAGAGATATTTAGGCGGTGTAAACCAAGGCCACAGGGAGAGACTCGCCACCGTCTCTCACGGTGGCCTCGTGTAAACTCCCACACACACCTTTGAATGTGACTCAGTAAATAGTAAGTTAAGATATGAAATGGACTTACTTATCACAAATAGAAAGGGTATTATTCTAGTCCAGTGATTCCCAACCTTTACACCTTGGAGGAACCCCTGTAATAATTTTTCATATTCAAAGGAACCCCTATATATAGTATACTAATATATATATATATATATATATATATATATAATATATATATATATATATATATATATTATAATTTTTTTAAGAAAAGTTCTTGAGCAATATAATTGATATGAAATCTACAATTACATCACATGTCATGAGAGTTCACACTAATAAGTCAATAATGTTATGACTTACCTTCATTGTTACACTTGGGCTTGTTTCTCTTTGCGTATCTGTGAAATTCTTGGGCGAATTTTTGACAGACACACACGCAGTTCTTCCTCGACAGATAGAAGACGATTTCTTGAATTGCTTTTAATGACGGTCAGGCATGAGAAAGCTTGTTCACAGAGGTAAGAAGTTGAAAACTGGAGTAAAACATCCAATGCTTTTACTGAGACGACAGGGTACTCTTGCTTTGCTGAGATGACAGGGTACTCTTGCTTTGCTGAAATCCAAAACTTGTCAAGTAATACTTCATAAAATTTAATTTTCAAGGTTCGATCGCACTTTAGTTCACTCAGTTCTTCCTCTTCTTGCAGACTAAGTAGGTTTTCTGTACTTGGTGAGAACTCAGTGAAGGGGTTTCTCACCCAGTCATACGTATCTGATGACAAGGAGGGGAAGTACTTATGAAGTTTTTCTGACAGTCCAGTTGACAGTCTTTCCAAATGACTTGTAATTAATGGAATGACATTTTCATATTCAGTCTGAGTTTGAACTTGAAGTAGGAGTGGAAACATTGCGACGTTTCCTCTTGAAAGGTGCTTTTTCCAAACAGCGAGTTTATTCTTAAATGCAAGAAATTTGTCTGTGGTAGTCAGAATGTTTTCCTTCGCACCTTGCATGCTGGTGTTCAAGTTATTTAAATGCTGATAAATATCTGCTAAATATGCTAGTTTAATTTGCCAGCTTGTAGATTCAAGACATTCACAGAAACTGGATTTATTATTCTCTTTGAAGAAAAGCAGCAGTTCCTGTCGCAGCTCGAATACCCTTGTCAAAACTTTACCTCTCGAAAGCCATCGAGCGTCTGTGTGCTGGAGAAGCGTCACGTGATCTTTTGCATGTTTTCACACAACCTTGCAAATATGCGAGACTTCAGAGGGCGCTGCTTTATAAAGTTAACCATGTTCACAGTTATATCAAGGACTTGTTTTAAATCATCCCCAATAGTTTTTGAAACCAGAACTTCTCGGTGGAGAAAGCAGTGAGGTGTTATGACTTCAGGGTTTTTTTCTTTCAGGCGTGATACAAAGCCTTGTACTGGGCCAATCATTGAGGGAGCACCATCAGTGCAGATTCCAACGCATCGGTTCCATGACAAACCACAAGATTCCAGGTAAGAAGACAAGATGTTGAAAATGGCGTGGCCTTTGGTAGTTTCTGGCAGTTCTTTACAGCAAAAATAATTTTCAATTATTTCACCTTCATTTTCAAATCGTACAAATGTCAGCAGCTGAGCTTTACCAGTTATATCAGTTGTCTCGTCTACTTGGAGAGCAAAGTTGTTATTTTGCAGTATTTCAGACAAAATACCAGAAATATTGTTGGACAGGTCATCCACACGCCTACTAATTGTATTATCAGAAACAGGAACCTTGCTTAATTCCCTTACAGCTTCTTCACCTAGCATTGTTCTCACAATTATTTTGCAAGCAGGCATTATTAGGCTTTCTGCACTATTGTGACTTTTCATTTTCTTGGCAACTAGCTCAGCCACTAAATAGCTTGCTTCTTGGTCACTTATCACTGATGGTTACCTTCTTTACAAAAACTTTTCTTTGTTTCTGCTGTGAATCCAGGAGTCTTCGAAAATAATCCACGGTTTTATTTGACAAGTGGCTGTGATTAGTAGTTAAATGTCGCTTTAACTTGGGTGGGGCCATAGCTGTGTTAGCGAGCTTTTTCCCACAAACAATGCACAATGGAAGTGGACAGTTTTCTTCTCCAGTCCATGTAAAGCCAATGGCCAGATGATAACTGTCATTGTAAAGGCGATTTTTTTTAACATCACTCACTTTTCCTTTACTCGTACTTGGCTGTGGTATTTGTGATTCTTCGTCACTGTCCTCCTCTCCACTGACATGTTTTCTTTTCAAATATTTGAACAGGCTTCAGTCTTTAAAATCCGTATCAAACTAATATTAACTGGTGAGAATAATTAACACAACGTTTCACTTGGTTGTGCTGCTCAAAACTGACTGAAGTAAGATGTGTGAACGGCTGGGCTGGGGCTCGTGACACGTATGATACTCGTACGGGGTTGCGTCACCCTCCTACCCAACCCCTGTGTCGCCAAACTTGCGGAGTAGGAATGAAGGGCGTATCCCGCACCGGCAATAACACTAATTTTTTATTAATTCTATGCATATTATTTGCTCTCATTACTATATACATTGTACTGACTGACACGTACGAATATGTTGGTGTCTGGAAAGTGTTTGTGACATGTTGTTGAGTAGGAATTATGAATTATGAATTAAGATCACTGTCATTTTGTAATAGCACATAATTATTTTACGGTTTCTCGCGGAACCCCTGGTCATGGTCGGCGGAACCCCAGGGTTCCGCCGAACCCCGGTTGGGAATCACTGTTCTAGTCCATACCGCCCATACTCCCCCTCTCCCCCAAAACAAGTATATTTACTTTACTGTATAGGGAAGTATATTTTTCCGCTGGTTTTATGAATATCCTGCTAATTTGTATACGTTTGATGTTAGGTGACTGACTGACTGGAGAGAGGGATTAATAAGTGGTTCAACTGTTAGGTGACTGACTGACTGACTGACTGGAGTGGATTAATAAGTGGTTCAACTGTTAGGTGACTGACTGACTGGAGAGAGGGATTAATAAGTGGTTCAACTGACTGACTTACTATATATCTTCTTCAACCATCAACAGACGGAAGGACACACCGGTGATTTAGCCTGGAGTAGGCTACTAGTATGTATTTTTCAAATATTATTTATATTGTGAAAAGGCTGGAGACTCAAATGCATAACAGTTTAAAGACAGGATAAGATAGTAAACAGCTAGCATAAGTTTGTGTATTTGTTTGGGAGAGAGAGAGAGAGAGAGAGAGAGAGAGAGAGAGAGAGAGAGAGAGAGAGAGAGAAGAGAGAGAGAGAGAGAGAGAGAGAGAGAGAGAGAGAGAGGAGGAGAGAGAGAGAGAGAGAGAGAGAGAGAGAGAAAAAAAAACAATAATTAATAGCTATATTTATGGTCATTGGATACATTTCTTGTCATTTTTTCATTGTCAAAGTCAGTTTTTTTGGGTGTGGGGAGGGCGGGAGGCAGGAAGAGCGATGACACTATGGGTCAACTCTTTCTCACCTGGAACAATTAACTGGTCGGTGTACAAATAGTAATTCTTATGAAGTACCTAAACGTGTGTTACCGCTTTGATTCCTGACTGTGTTATTCACCCATGGTCTTGTCCACGCGAGCTGGCTCGCGATCGCCAGTTTTCACCCTCTCAGTGCGAGCTTGGAGCTCATTATTACCGATCTTTGGGCAATGCTGGGACATCACGCACCACACACCCCCATCCCCTTGCTCAAGGGGGACAGTAACCGCCCGAATTTGTCAGTGAAAAATCCCCGGGAGCGCGAGGATTCGAACCGCCTACCCACAGAGTGGAAGACCAGCACATTATCAACCTGACCATCGCGCGGTTTAACGTGTGTGTGACTGCACCCCGTAGAGGTAGGGGAAGGGTTACCGTAGATAACAGTAAAGTCGCCAGGACAACGTTTCTTTGTTATTTACAGACGTGTGATGGCGTTAATACTTACATTTCTACATCCATGATTTCAGGAAAGTTAGAAGGGGCTATCTGGAGAGTCTGTGTCATTTTGTGTCTTCATCTGTGTCATAGTATGGCTATAAATGAACAAATGACAAAAATATCTACACAGTCGCTACCAACAGTAGTCGCCATCTAGTGTTTATTTACTGAGTGTCGTACCGCCGTTGTCGTCGCCCGAAAAAAAAACGAGTAGTGAAATTGGAAACCGTCTATACTTGCAGCTACAAAGCATAAAACAACGCGGAAACAAGGTAGATTATACAGTCATGATATAAACTACTGTGTATCATCTTCAGTGGCACATAAAAATCAGTAGTAATGCTATAATTCGTAATATATGGCGCCTGGCGACATGACTGCAGGTGGCGACTTGACTGTTATCTACGGTAGTGTTCTAGGGGTATTTAAGGCGCTACAGGTGTTAATACAGGGCCATGGGTCACTATAAGGGTGGCTGTATGTTACCTGTAGCTCCGGGAGGTTAGTAGGCAGGATAGAGGACTCCTATATGTCGCGGCTACGGGCTAAGAATTTGTCGATGACCTTCTTCTTCTTCTTCTTGTGACCTTTTCTGCTTATTGTCGCTTTGTAGATAGCAGCTACCGCAGATAGTGCCCCCTCGGCGGCCATGTTTGTTTTGATGACGACGAGACTGAAGTATTTTTATTATTTATTTTAATGCTAATATATTTTCCTGATTTTACAAGATATTGAAACATTGAAATAAATCAGAATTCAGTAAAAAAAAAGAATAGTTAATCGTAACTAAAAACATGAACCAGAATAGAACGAAAAACATAATATTGTAGGTAGGCATTGATAAGCTCTTGTTTCTTTATAATTAAAAGAACATCCGTCATTTCTAAATCATTTAATTCAATAACTAAGAAATTTTGAGCTATAATCCTTCTGAAAATTATGTGAATTAAGTTATATAGGGTAGAAATTGGTAAAAACTAGTTTAGATTAGTACCGTAGATAACTGTGAAGTCGCCAGTTCTACGTTTCTTTGTTATTTACAGATGTGTGGTGGCGTTAATACTTATATTTGTACATCCATGATTTCAGGAAAGTTAGAAGGGGCTATCTGGAAAGTCTGTGTCATTTTGTGTCTTCATCTGTGTCATATTAGGGCTATAAATGAACAAATGACAAAAATTAAACCGAGTGGCGACTTCACTATACCTACTACAGTAAAGTCGCCAGCTAGTATTTTAACCCAACAGTTGAGTCGCCACTCTGGGGAATTCAGGGAAATTAGAGGTAAAGTAAAACAAGTCTCTATATATTAGCTGCGGAAGATGCTTGGATATATAAAAATTCCTCTGCCAACGTGAAAATAAATTCTATTCAAGTTTGAAAGATCTGGCAAGTCTGCGTCCTGTTGCCCGAAAAGCTTCTGTTTACTGTCTGTCATCGCGCGAAGAAAAACGTGAGAAACAAAATGCGCAACAGTTATATTTGCAGATACAAAGCATAAAACAACACTGAAACAGGGTAGATTATACAATCATGATATAAACTACTGTGTATCATCTTCAGTGGCATATAAAAATCAGTAGTGATGCTATAATTCGTAATATTTGGCGCCTGGCGACTTCACTGCAGGTGGCGACTTCACTGTTATCTACGGTAAGCCTTGAAAAAAAATTACAAGGTCGTTTTCTTCAATAATGTTGTGGATCCATTTTCTTTGTTTTGGTTGTTCGCCTAATTTGACTTATTATTGTAAACTAATTGATTTTAACTTTGAGTATTGGTTTGTTTGCTCTCTCTCCTCTCTCTCTCTCTCTCTCCTCTCTCTCTCTCTCTCTCTCTCTCTCTCTCTCTGACTTGGCAAAAGACCAAATCTCTCTCTCTCTCTTCTGTTCCATATCATTCCTATTACTTCCTTCCTTCCTTCCTTCCTTCCTTCCTTCCTTCCTTCCTTCCTTCCTTGCTTCCTTCCTCCCTCCCTTCCTCCTCCCTCCTTCCTCCTTCCTCCTCCCTCCCTTCCTCCTTCCTTCCTTCCTTCTTTCCCTCCTCCCCCTTCCTTCCTTCCTTCCTTCCTTCCTTCCTTCCCTTCCTTCCTCCTTCCTCCTTCCTTCCTTCCTCCTTCCTTCCTTCCTTCCTTCCTTCCTTCCTTCCTTCCTTCCTTCCTTCCTTCCTTCATTCCTTCCTTCCCTCCCTCCTTCCCTCCCTCCAATTCCTTCCTTTCCTCTAATGTGTGTAAGAATCTTATTAGACGAAGAAAGGGAGGGAAGCAGAAATAATGGAGAGAGAGAGAGAGAGAGAGAGAGAGAGAGAGAGAGAGAGAGAGAGAGAGAGAGAGAGAGAGAGAGAGAGAGAGAGAGAGAGAGAGAGAGAAAGGAAGGGTCATAATATTTTTAGTTTACCATACATTTTTTTTAGAGAGAGAGAGAGAGAGAGAGAGAGAGAGAGAGAGAGAGAGAGAGAGAGAGAGAGAGAGAGAGAGAGAGAGATACCCAGCAAACACACTACGTAAACCTTACGTTTTGAGAAGGTAGCGTTTTGGTAACGTTAGGAAAATTGGTAAATGCACCAATGATTTAATGTTGCGGCGTTCTTGCAAATTGTAACTGATATAATTTGACATCATATTGTTCACAATGTTTCCTAGACCGTATAGTACTGAAAAAAAATTGCGTTAACCTGGGTAGAAACATGAACATACTTCTGACTCCTGCCTTGAGGATAATGGTAGAAAGTAGTCACACAGGCAGCCCCGTTTGGCTCTGTTGCTGTCTCCTCTATTCTTCCTTTGTATAGTGAGGGCTGAGGACTTCGGTAAAAATTTATTACGTTTCAAATGTGCCATAATTTTGTTGTTGTTGTCTTAGGCAAATATCCTAGGGCAATAATAGTTTATAAATGCTGCTTAGAAGTTGCTAGGCAGTTTACTAGTCCTAAACACTTTTTTCCCCTAGGCACGTTTATATATACGCACTATGGTGATAGGTGATGTCCTGCAAAGTTCAACTGAAACCAATTCCTAACTTTGGAGATATAGGATATTGTTCGACTGAGAAGTAGGTAGCTGGAAAAATATGGTTGTTTAACAGGGATAATTTAATGTTGCGGCTCTTCTTCAGTTTGGACACAGACAGAAAAGAACCAAGCTCTTACCGTGCTAGAGATAAAGCAATAGTTCTACTGAGGAACTAGACTGCAGGTAAAATATAGTTGTGTAGCTGAGATAATAATTATGATGCGGCTCTCACTCAGTTTGAACACATTCGTATTATAAATTTATAAACATTGCAGAACATAAGAAAATTACAAAAGGTCGTGAGACCTACACGTGGTAGTTCCTGTTACTTAATACTACTTAGATCTACCTTTCATCCCCATCCATGAACCTGTCTAAGCTCCTTTTAAAACTCCCTATTGACTCCGCACTATCTACTTGATGACTGAGTCCATTCCGATCATTTACTATTTTATATTATATTTTACAATCATTTTAGAAAATGTGTCATATTAATGGCAATGTGTTACCAAGTATTCTGAAAGAGTACAAACTTTTTACTCACATGATTTTGTTTTCTTGAGGTTTATTTTTCTTCTGGTCTTGCAATTTCCTTTAACGTATTTTTTATTAACGTTAATAGACCATTTGCATTTTAGTGTTTATTTCGATTATATATAATATACTATAATATAGATTAATTAGTACCGAATGACTCATTATTTACTAATCATTATGCTGTATGATATGAAGGAACCTCCTGTCTGTACATATGAAGATCTGGCTTTGAATCTTACTTTTTTCTTCATGTAGGATAAGTATTTAAATATATTTTTTCATGAGTGGTTATCCTGTGTGCTGCGCCGCGCCGCTGGCTGGGTCGGTGGAGTCGCTTCCACGGGCAGGTCTAGGACGTCAGGAGGACTTAGTCACTGAGTCAGTACTGCAAGATGCTGTGAGCGCGAACCAAGGTTTAGCAAGCAGTAGTACAGTAAGCTGTGGGTCGGACTGCTTTCTTTTATAATGGTTGGGCCCTCACTGGGGGTCCCTGTGGAGTCATAGTCTCAATAGTGTTATTTAGCGTTAAAGGTAATTATTCCTTCATGTTTCTAAGGATGTTTCTTATATACTTTGATAGCGTGGTGGAGGTCCGTTAAGGGGACGGTTGACCTGTAGGATGTGATTTTCCTCAAAATTTTCGAAATTTAGATTTCCGTATCCACAGATGGTAGAACGCATTGCGGTTATGCCAGACGCACGCATTTAAAGTTCCCGGTCCATTTAAATGCCTACGCGCCATTTTAAAGAACCTACAATGCCAGCGCCTGGTGTAGAGTGTTGCCATATTTGCCACATTCATTATATTTTTGACTTTTTAATACTTTCGTATTATATATATGCATGAGAAGTTTTTCTTTACGGTACGTTATGTTTGGTGGAACGAAACGCCGCCATAGCGCAGGTTTTCACGGCGCTACAGATAAGCACAAACGAAACTGCATAACAAACTCGACAACAAAATGGCGTAACTTCTTTACTTTTTGTCCAATTTCAATAATTGAAAAACCGTCAGAATCTCTATAAAAATTGAAAGATATTTTATTAAGTAAACTTTGTTGTGGGAGAATTTGCTGCTTGAGTAAAAGTGTATTAAAACCTTTACAGCTCAATATTTCGAAACTTGATTTTTCATAAATAGCACGTAGAAAAGTGTTAATAACTTCCTTATTTTTCCTTTTATACAGTGAGCTGCCCCGACTGCAGCTCATTGTTTTCACAAGTGGAACGGCGGCGACGCAAACATGAATCGTACAGCAAATATGAAAGTAACTAAATTTTGCTCTGGTTTTAATGAAAACTCACTTAGTAACGCATTGAAGATATAATTAAATAACATATAATGACTATATTATGATATATTTGTTAGTAGTGTATCAATTCTGCTGTGTCTCTAAAGGAATCACATCTGGCAGTGAGTGTCTGGGGGTGCTGCAGCTCTGCAGCCCTAGCCACCAGCCGCCACTGGGTGTACGTGTCCTATACAGTATATTATGCTTTATATATATTTATTGATTTATTTTGCGTATTCAATGTTCTTATGGTCACTATTTCCTTATTTTCTTATGTTCTTGGCACTACACAGGTTGGCAAACATAGGGGTGCCTCTGTACGCAGGGGAGGGGGGTGAGGCCGAGTGGGGTGAGGCCGGCACAGTGGTGGGTGTGGTAGCGGGTGTGGTTGGCGGCCCAGTGGAGAGGCATGACAGGCTGGGCAGTCATCAGGTAGGCCCAAGAACCGTGGCGGAAGGCGTCTGTGCCCCCTGTCCAGTATAGGGTGTCTGGAATAGGGGAATAGGTGTATAGGGAGGGGTGTTGGGGTGTATATGTCTCTCTCTCTCTCTACAGTACTTCCTCACACACACACAATAACCCTGTCCAGTATAGGGTACTTGAATAGAATAGTTATAGGAGGTTTGTGTATATTCTCTCTTCTCTTGTCTCTCAAAGAATCACATCCTGCCAGTATGGGTGTCTGGGGGTGCTAGCAGGGTTGGCTAAGCTCACCACTCTCCACGTACTGTCCTACACACACAAATACCTTTCCAGTATAGTTTATTTATTTAGATTTGGGTTAATGTTCTCTTCCTTTCCTTATCTTAGTCTCACACACACAAACATACCCTGTCCAGGGTAGGGGGTGGGCCATGGGTGAGGCGGCACAGTGGTGGTAGTGGTAGCGGGTGTGGTTGGGCCAGTGGAGTATGCATGACAGGTCTCTGTTGCGTCATACAGTACTGCCTCACAACCAGTGCGGAAGGCTCTCCCCTGTCCAGTATAGGGTGTCTGGAATAGGGGAATAGGTGTATAGGGAGGGGTGTTGGGGTGTATATGTCTCTCTCTCTCTCTACAGTACTTCCTCACACACACACACACACACACACATACCCCTGTCCAGTATAGGGTGTCTGGAATAGGGGAATAGGTGTATAGGGAGGGGTGTTGGGGTGTATATGTCTCTCTCTCTCTCTACAGTACTTCCTCACACACACACACACACACACACATACCCCTGTCCAGTATAGGGTGTCTGGAATAGGGGAATAGGTGTATAGGGAGGGGTGTTGGGG
>JACEEZ010015588.1:227500-232500 GCA_016584305.1 Chionoecetes opilio | reverse complement strand
AGATCGCCCTTTACGGAAACCGTACTGACGATCAGATAGAATATTGTGAGCAGATACGTAGATGCTTAAAGTAATAGCCTTACCTACTATTACTACTACTATTACTACTATTACTACTATTACTAGTACTACTATTATTATTATAACTACTATTACTACTACTACTACTATTACTACTATTACTATTATTACTTCTATTACTACTATTACTACTACTATTACTACTACTACTACTGTTACTACTACTAATTACTACTACTACTATTACAACTATTACCACTCATCTACTATTATTATTACTACTATTACTACTATTACTACTACTACTGTTACTACTACTAATTACTACTACTAATTACTACTACTACTATTACAACTATTACCACTCATCTACTATTATTATTACTATTATTACTACTATTACTAGTAACTACTTCTACTATTACCACTCACCTATTATTACTACTACTACTACAGCTTATACTATTACTACTACTACTACCACTCACCTACTGTTACTACTACTACTGCTTAATACTGCTACTTAACTAAAATAAAAAGCAGTAGTAGTAGTAAATAATAGTAGTAGTACTACTATTACTACTCACCCGCTCATGACGCTATAGCCGCCCTCGGCAAACAGTTGCGGTAGCCGCCCGCCGATCAGCGTGGGCGGGCCGGAACCACCCACACCCACCACCACCACCACCACCACCAAGCCCACCACCGCTAGTAATAGGGGCGTAGACAGTTTTCCCTGCATTATTTTTACCTGGGAATAGAAATACTTGCACTATTACTACTACTACTACTATATACTTTTACTACTACTACAGCTACTACTACTACTACTACTACTACTGCTACTACTACTACTACTACTACTACTGCTACTACTACTACTACTACTACTACTACTACTGCTACTATTACTACTACTGCTCCTACTACTACTATTGCTACTACTACTACTGCTACTACTGTTACTACTACTACTACTCTTACTACTACTGCTACTACTACGGTTACTACTACTACTACTACTACTGTTACTACTACTACTACTGCTGCTGCTACTACTACTACTACTACTACTATTGCTACTACTACTACTGCTACTATTACTACTACTGCTACTATTACTATTGCTACTACTACTACTGCTACTACTGTTACTACTACTACTACTCTTACTACTACTGCTACTACTACGGTTACTACTACTACTACTGCTCTTACTACTACTACGTACTAGTACTCCTACTACTATTACTACTACTATACGACTACTACCACCACTATTACCATTACTGCTACCACTACTATTATTACTTCTACTGCTACCACAACTACTTCTACTACTACTGTTACTACTACTACTGCTACTACTGTTACTACTACACTACTACTACTACTACTGTTACTACTACTACTACTACTACTACTGTACTACTACTACTACTACTACTACTACTACTACTACTACTACTACTACTACTACTACTACTACTGGTACTACTACTACGTATACGTATTTAGATGATGTTAACAGATTTTATGTCTGCTAAGGAGCTCATGCTCAGCAGACTAATCCCTATAAAATGTGTATATATTTATTCATGTATATAATTGTTATTTGGCAATAAACTCTATAAACTATCTATAAACTACTACTGCTACTTCTACTACTGCTACCACTACTACTACTATTACTGCTACCACTTCTATTTCTACTGCTACCACTACTACTTCTACTACTAACACTTCTCCCACTACTAATACCACTACTACTACAACTACTACTACTACTTCCATTACCACTACTACTACCACTACTAACACTTCTACTACTACTACTGCTACTACTACTACTATACTACTTATAACTTATTGCTATTAGGGAAAGTATGTTGATTTTAAATTTAGAGAGAGAGAGAGAGAGAGAGAGAGAGAGAGAGAGAGAGAGAGAGAGAGAGAGAGAGAGAGAGAGAGAGAGAGAGAGAGAGAGAGCACTTCACACACCAACCATTCACACCAAACTACCTCTTTTACCTCCATCTCTTCCTTCTCTTCCCTTTCTCTCTCCTTCTCCTCTCCTCCTGCTTCCTCCTCCTCTAACCTCTCTCCTCCTCCTCTTCTCCTCTCTTCTTTAATCTCTTCCTTTGCTCTCAAGTCTTTTCTGCTTACACTGTCATGACCTCTCTCTCTCTCTCTCTCTCTCTCTCTTCTTCTCTCTCTCTTCTCTCTCTCTCCTCTCTCTCTCTCTCTCTCTCTCTTCTTCTCCTCTCTCTCTCTCTCTCTCTCTCTCTCATCATAGTTCTTCTCTCTCTCTCATCAGACATTCATTCTGTCTCTTCTGATAATGTTTTTTTCTTCTCTCTCTCTCTCTTCTCTCTCTCTCTCTCTCTCTCTCTCTCTCTCTCTCTCTCTCTCTCTCTCTCTCTCTCTCTCTCTCTCTCTCTCTCTCTCTCTCTCTCTCTCTCTCTCTCCTCTCTCTCTCTCTCTCTCCTCTCTCTCTTCTCTGTCTCTCTCTCTCTCTCGTCTTCTCTCTCTCTCTCTCTCCTCTCTCTCTCTCTCTCTCTCTCCTCTCTCTCTCTCCTCCTCTCTCTCTCTCTCTCTTCTCTTCTCTGCTAATAGGGGGAGGACAGGACACAGAACAGTTGTTGTTGTAGTTATAGCAGTGGTTAGGATCATTAGAGTGACTTTAATTGGACCTTGGAAATACGTAGACCATTTATTTATACAGCCACGTCATCAGGAAGAGGCAGAGAGGCAGTATCAGTTCAGTACAATGCTGCCCACTGTGTTACTCTGCGCCACTACTGTACATTACATAGGCACTCCTACAGTACCTTGTTAGTTACAGAACTGTACCCGTCTATCATTATTCAAACAATATTAACCCCTTCACGCCCAGATCTTTCCTTTGATACATAAAATCGTCTGTTGTTAGCCATAAAATTACAAAAAAGTTACTTGATATACCAAGTTAGCTAATGGAGAAGGGTATTAAACAGGTCATATCTATAAAGAAATTGCTTACATTCATTAAAATAGTCTAATAGTACCCAAAATACAAAGGAAATTACGTTCTTGGGGCCTCAAGGGGTCCAACATGATTTTCCAATATTCTTTAAGCTGATAGTATAGTACTGTACTTGCTCATTAACACTAGTGCAGTAATTAACTAGTGCTGTACCTAGTTAAAGGACGGTTTCTCTGTCGGAATTATTATTCAAATATTTATCAAAATGAATTTCTAAAGTTCTTAAAACTGAAAGTATAGTACATAAAAATAATATTTATTGGTTGTAATATTTATCGCTGAAAAGACAATAATTTGGGCTACATCAACCCCTTCACGTCTAGATCTTTCCTTTGGTATAAACAATTGTCTGTTCTTAGCTTTAAGATTACGAAAAGTAACTTAACATACCAAATTAGTTGGTCGATATATATATATATATATATGTATATGTATATATATATATGTATATGTATATGTATATATATATATATATATATATATGATAATATATATATGTATATGTTATATATATGATAATATATATATATATATTATATTATATATTATATATATATATATATTATATATATGTATATGTATATATGTATATATATTATATATATATATGTATATGTATATATATATATGTATATATATATATATATATGTATATATATATATATGTATTATATATATATGTATATATATATATATGTATATATTATATATGTATATATATATATATGTATATATATATTATGTATGTATATATATTATGTATATATATATATGTATATATATTATATATATATGTATAATATATATATGTATATATATATAATATATATATATGTATATATATATATGTATATATATATATGTATATATATATATGTATATTATATATATGTATATATATATTATGTATATATATAGTATGTAATTATATATAATATATTGTATATATATATATGTATATGTATGTATGTATATATATATGTATATATATATATATGTATATGTATGTATGTATATATATATGTATATGTATGCATGTATATATGTATGTATATATATATATGTATATATATGTATGTATATATATATGTATAGTATATATATTATGTATATTATATATATTATATATATATATATATGTTATATATATTATGTTATATATATGAAATGTATATATATTATGTATATATATATGTATATATATGTATATATATGTATATATATATATGTATATGTATATGTATATATATATGTATATGTATATGTATATGTATATATATGTATATGTATATGTATATAGTATATATATATATTATTATATATTATTATATATTATAATTTGTAACTGCCCCCGAGGTATGCTCTCATTAACTTTACACATTAGATTTTCACGTAATGTGTTTCAGGGACATTTTAGAATATAAAAATAAATACACACAAAAAATGCTGTAGTACTTACAAGATATGCCTCTTCTCCAAGTCACCTGTCAGGACCCCAATGACTGCTCTTCTGTTTGAAGTCCCAGGCAGGTAACCCTGTTTATTTTTTATTTTTTGTAAGATGTTTACGTATGGTGGGAATTCTAGAGAACTGAAACTCGAGAAATGCCAGTGGTCCCTGGCAGTTTTAACTCAAAGGTTGGTCTACTGTGTTTTGGCTCCGCGACTCGTATTTTCATAAATCAATTTCGCGATAAATATTGATGCACCGCATCTGAATACCAAAAAATAGTTCTTCTGTTGTTCTACTAATTGTATGGATGACATGCATTACGATGGAACGTTCTATAATAGCAATTTAATGCAAATTACTCGCCTCGAGTAGCAAAGCTTAATATATTTTTACATGTATATTGTAGCATGTTTTATTGGGGGCGATGTTCACACTGTTTTCTTAGACAGTACTGCTGCGTCTGGCAAACGCTTGTCAAAATACAATAAGCAATGCCTTTGA